>NW_019280417.1:86976-244567 GCF_000648695.1 Onthophagus taurus | reverse complement strand
AATATTACTTTTGAACAATGTTAAACAATTTATTTTTTGCCCATCTAAATATCGTAAAATAAATTATTTTCTCAATTTCAACATATGATGTAATCAAACAATATTACAAAAATACTAATAACCGAATTGTTGCTTTCTGTATATTATACAATTCTACTTACCACCAGCAATAGGTTCTATGATAAATTTTCGAAATATATAAAAAAAGTGTAAAGGAAAAAATTAATTAAAAACCACAATTTTTACCGACGTTTTATCTAGGTGATAACTGTTTACTAAACAATCAATTGACAACTAAAATATTTTGGTGGCGATTGTTACAATAATTATAAAGAAGGTGTTTCAAGGCACCTTAGGGTTTACTTAATCAAATAGCAATAATTGCATTTTCAATCTTATTCCTTACATTTTTACAATTTTGGCCAAGATTTTTAAAAAATTCGCCTGTGTGCGGACGTGGAAGCCTCCATATAAATTTAGAGTTATTGTATCAATGAGAAAGCTTTAGCACCTTCATAGGCTAATACTTGGATTTATGTGGCAAACATGGTAAACAAACCTAGGGATGCGCAAAATTTTTAAAATATCGATATAACATCAATTGATATATTGAAAAAAAAAATCGATGTTTCAAAAATATCGAATAAAAAATATCGATATTGTAAAATATAGATATTTTGAAACTAAAACTAGGTTCATTCATTACATACAATTTATTTTATTTTTTATATAAGTACTTAAACAATAGAAAAAAATATACAGAAAATCAAAAATAAAACTGGTATGTACAGGTGGGCAAATTTGGGTGTTATTATAGGCTATCTCAGAAACTATAAGAGATACAAAAAAGTAGGTGCCATGTCCCGGTCTCTTTTGTCGAGACTAGCCCAATCCCGCAAACACCAAACCTCATTTCTCTGATTTCAAAAATAAACGAGATATGAGCATTTTTTGAAATCACGAAAATTTGACTTTTTGGCTATAACTTAAAAACAAAAGAAGATAGAGGTTTGGTATTTGCGGGATTGGGTTAGTCTCCAAAAAAGAGACCGGGACATGGCACCTACTTTTTTCGTATCTCTTATAGTTTCTGACATAGCCTGTAATAACACCCAAATTTGCCTACCCTGTACATTTAAAACATATCATAACCACAACTTTGTAAAAATAATAATTTTGATAAGCGTTTTCCTTTTAATTTATTTCGCTGCTGAGTTAAAATCAGCCCAGCCTCAGAAAATAATTTTTCAGAGGGCACTGAAGTACAAATAAAAAACATCGATATAAATATCGAATATGGAAAAAAAAATATTGATATTTCCGATATATCGATGTACGATGCACATCCTTAATCGAAATCGGTTAACTGGTTAATATTTATATTTACAACGAAAATTTGATACTCCAGATAAATTTAGAGTTATTGTTTCAACGGGAAAGCTTTATAGCACCCTCATAGGCTAATACTTGGATTTATGTGGCAAACATGGTAAACGATGCCATTATGCAAGAAGCAAAATATGCACCATTAACTTGTCTTTTATTGACTATAATACCATCGAGAATTAAAGGTTTTCCAAATACCAGGCATTACGAAAGAGTTGAAGTAATCGTGTGTACCAAAATTAATAATTTAACAAATTGTAAAATGATATGGAAAATGATAGTGATTTAGAAGTTGTAGCAACTTATGCGATCTATCCACAAATAATGAAGCCGTTATACAGGGTCATCCACGACGACCATTCATTAGAACTATATAGAGAACTAAATGAAGTGGAGGTTTGAAAATTTGCAGTCTTATTATGTTTGATGCGAGCTTTTTAACTAAAATATTTTCAGCTTCCGGGTACTTGTGATTACACCGAAAGTGGCGACAATTTTCATATTTCAAATGGAACATCCTATTTTATCATATTTTTGCAATCTTTGTTCAATTTGAAATCAACTGTATGTTACATACCCTATACCTAAATTGAGTCATTTTTTAGATATAATTTTCTTTATGTAAAATGTCCTATGCTCAACATGTATGTATATAGTGTTAAAACGATTCTTAAGCGGAATCACAAGAAATATCGACACAAGAACGACGGAAAAGATAAACAATTTGACATTTGCTGAGGCCATGGTTTATTTCTGTTGGTGTGATGACTAGGTTACTTTCTGAAGTGATCTGTTCTCAAACAATGCCACGTTTGAGATTTAGTAATGAAAATTATTTGCATCTGATAATAATTTATGGAGAGTGCAACCAAATAACTGCGCGTACGTGTCGGTTGTTTGCGGAAAGATTTCTATGAATTTACAACTCATCCAGTACCAAGTAAGGGTATTGTACACTAAGGGAAATATATTCTTGAACGAAGATTATTACTCTTGGCTCAAGCTTATCATATTCTTGTATATCCACAAGAAGATCATTTTGTTGAATGAAGAAAAACCACATATTCTCAAAGCAAGTATACAAATATTCTTGATTCTCAAAAAAACGAATTCTCACAAGGGAAATATCAGAACTGTCCCTCACCGATTTTGTTGAAATTTGGTACAGCGATAGTATGGCCAAAAATATGGTTTACGTAATTTTTTATCCGTGCTAATAAAGCCTCTGGGGCGAGTTATAACGGTTGAAAATCGGGGCGAAAGATATATATTCGCTTATAGCCTGAAGACGAAAATAGCTATCGAAATGTGGTAAATGTAAACGGATATTCATTTTCAAAGAGCTTTCCATTGATATATCACACATATATCTGAGGGCTTCAGGGGGTAAACTACTCCTAGTTATTTGGAATATTTTAAAAACTACCGGACCCAAATCATTACTATTACTTAATTTTTTTTTTATGATTTTCATTACTGCCAACAATACATTGAATAAGAAAAAGTAAAAAAAAAAAAATTAAATTAATAATGTAGAATACAATTTGTGACAGTTAACCATTCTTTTGTCAGTTACTTTTTAACTCGTTATTAATAAATATTTATAAAATTACACTAAATTTTGTGTTATTTAAATAGAGTAAGGATAACTAATATAAAAACTTTTTCTGTAGGAGTATGAAAATTACTAGCGAAAATATATTTTCTACACTAAACTTCTAACCCTTGTAAGTTCTTTCAAAAGTACTACCTAACGAATAAAAAAATCATCGTGGTAAATTCAAAATTATCAAGAAATTTCTAAATAAGAATTTAACTTTTAATGCCTTGAAAACCACATTTGACATTTGTAAGGTTAAATCGTCATATTTTGGTGTCTAGTGTCTCCGGTATTCGGATTTCGCATTTTTTTAAATAATAATATTGACTTTCTGACTCACCTTGTATAATTTCCTTCGACAAAGAAGCAAAATGAAAACATATTGTTTATTCATCTCTCTCTCTGTCATCATGTGTATGGGACGAAAACGATTTAAATTTATAACGAAATGAATACACATAGTTGCGATGTATAAAATAGAATCGTTGTGCACGAGATTTTTAAATATGGAGTAAGCATTTCAAAATTAAAAAGAATTTTTTATTAATACGTTGGCTATCATGAGTATTGCTAGAGACTCCTTTGGTCCTATTTAATGAATATTGCAGGGTTCACAACTGGGACTCGGCAATAATGCAATGAATTAAAAATACATGTTATGCTACAAACATAACAGTCAATATGTTAAGATAACTAAAACGTTAAAAAATAGGATATAAAAAATTTATAAGATTGTTAATTTTTACTCATTTTGTTAGTTTCGTACTGATCTTTTATTATTAAGAATAATTAATCATATTATTCTAATAAATATTCCATGTGTTAAGGCAAAATTAAAAAAATGTAATATATTTTCAAAGAAATTAAATTTTACACCTTACTGTTATCATCTAGATTTTATTTTAGATATTCTTTTACTTTAAGATATAGTAGGTACACTGTATGTAGTCAATGTGTTAACAAAGATGAATGTAAAATTTCTAAATTTGTTGTAATATTAAGGTGAATATCCCATAATGTCCTTTAGCAACCTTTATAGTTTTGCTTAGATATTATATGTAGTCAATGTGTTAAGAAAATTTACATCATTACAAAAATTTTCTGCCAAAAAATTCTGTTATATACATACGAATTCAATTTCTCGACAAAAATTAATATATTTTCAAAAAATGATTGTTTTAACACTTTCAAACAACCTTACTCACATCAACAGAAAATTCTTTAGATTTTCTTTTAGTACTAAGATACAGTAAATAGTTAATGTGTTAAGAAATATTAGTGATACGTTTGAAATTTTGCGATAATATTATAATGAATATCACGTTAGTTTCTTTTACAACCTCAACAATTTTACTGAACAATATGTTAAGGAAATTTAAATCTTTGAGAAATTATTAATCGTTATTATTCATTTTTACTCATTATTATTGTAGTGGTTTCACATGGATTTCTTATTATTAGGAATAACTAGTCATATTATCACAATTAATTAATGTGTTAAGATAAAATTTAACAAATTTAATATATTTTTAAAAAATGTATAGATAGTTTCAGATACTTTACTAAAACTCTACAATTTGAATTTTTTAGATATTCTCTTAGCTTAAAGATATGATACAGTCTAAGTACTGAATGTGTCAAGAAACATTAATGTTAAAATTGAAAAATTGTTGCAATATTATATGACAAATGAATTTCTCGTTAGTTTCTTTTGCAATCTTAATAATTTTACTTTATATGTTATACAAGTAATATAAAATGGTTTTTGTACTTTTAAACTGGTCTTTAATTAGATAATAAACATGACTCTTACTAGTTTCGGCTAATAGCCATCTTCGGAGACTAGTTTTAAGTTCAGAACGTTCTAAGTTTTTTGATATTTGATATTTTAATCTATTATTGTGTTCAAAAAACTAGTTTCTGAAGATGGCTATTAGCCGAAACTAGTAAGACTTATGTTTATTATCTAATTAAAGACCAGTTTAAAAGTACAAAAATCATTTTATATTATTTCTCCTAAATATTAACAAAAACTAGTAAAATGGATTTCGAATATAATTCTTTGTTATACAAGCACTCAATGTGTTAAAAAAATGATAATCTTTAAGTAATGTTGATCAAAAAGTTAAAACCTTGTTAATTTTTATTGATATTTGTCTTAACTTCAATTCATCAAACTTCAATTCCATTTAACATGCTATATATGCACGCAATGTGTTGAGAAAATTAAAATTTTCAAGAAATTTTCATCAAAAAAATTACATTGTTAATTTTTACTTATTATTATGTTAGTTTCATACGGATTTTTTATTATAAGGAATACTTGCCAACATTATTGCATTAGTTAATCAATGTGTTCAATGTTATTACTACTATCAATTCTATGGCACTACTCACTTGATAGTCGATGTGCTAAGAAGAAATATACAAAAATTATCATAAGTTTTTTTTTTAATTTTGATTCATATCCTATTGGATATATTCAAGATGTTTTCGAAATATTACGTTATAATCTCAATTTTATGACATGTAACGTTTTATTTATTAATTACCCAGTCAATGTGTTAAATCAAAGTTAAGAAATTTCAATAAAAATTATTTAGTTAGTAATAATTAATATATTTATATTTATTAGTAGTTTTAACATCATGAAGCTATTAATTATTAAGAGTTCTGTTACAATCTTCACAGTTGATAGTGATTGTGTTAAGAAAATAATATTAATAAAATCTTGATAATTAGATAATATTTTTTAAAATTTTTTAATTTAGATGAACAACAATGTTGATATTTTATGACACAGCATAACCCTACTCTACTCTTCGAGAATGGCGATGGTGAGATTGTTAAAGAAAGGAGAAAGATAGTGAAGACGGCATGATAAGTCAAGTAGAGGTGCAAAGATTTGTACTTGGAATTGAATGGGTATCGACGGAAGAGAAGGATCTTTAATTATACCCATCGATAATCGCCTTGGGTTGGTATATAAGAAAGGACGTAGCGTGAGATGGTGAAGAAGTTGAATGGTTACACAGGAACGATAGTATAAGACGAATAAATTTGGAAAATATGAAGAAAGTAGGGGTATAAAAGTGATTGCAAGGTATGGAAAGAGTATAACAGGAAGGTTAGATCAATCTGAGACTAGAAAAAGTGTTTATGAATTTATAGAGAGTGAATGGAAGGGTTAAAACGCAATGACCACTAAAAGCATAGAGCTTATAATAAGAAGCTGGGATATTTTGCATCATACTCTGCGAGAGTGTAGGAAGGATATAATGTGCAGAAGAAAAAAGGATAAGTTATCAAAATGTCAGCCTAATGAGGATACGTATGATATGAAATAAGGTGGCCGGAAGGTTTGTGACAAAATATGAAGGAATTTAACTTGTGAACATAGAGAAGAAAAGGATAGGAATAGAAGGGGGCATGGAAATGGACGGTGGGTTAAGAGGGGTAGTAATCGTTAAAAAAGAAAAATATAGCGAACCAACATCAAAGTAACGAAAGTTTGATTACCTCTATCTACAGAGCTCCAGAAAGTGTTGAGCATCACAAAGCTGATTTTATGGAGATATAGCAACGTACTAAATTCTTACTTTTTACTCAATATAACATTGTTCCACAGGAACAAATGTATTAGAGCGAAGATTTAACGTATTTAAGTAAAAATACTTTAGAACTTTATTATTGATTTATTGAATAAATTTGATGAATTGGATAAGTTAAAACTAACGTGATTTTTTGCTAAAATTTTTCTTAATTAAAGGGTTCGTTAGTTTCCTTGGTACAATTATCGCGTTACTAGACTATCTTTAATTGGGACATAATAAGATCGAGTTCTTTGTTTAAATGTGATTCTTACGCGAAATTACACTGTTATTTCCGTTTTCCGTTATAAATTATTGGAGCAAGACATAAACTATCGTTGTATTCGCAGCATGTATTTCATGCTACATCATAATAAAAGAATACAATTTAAAAAGGATACAATCTAAAACGGATATAATCTAAAAATGATACAATCTGAAAAAGACACAGTTTATCGTTTTTGATACGATTGAATTTCATATAAATAGAGCACGACAACCGATCTTTATATTACTCAATATTCCTTCAGGCGTAAATTGCAGAATCGAGGAAAAGTGTTATTTGCCCGAGGCATGTTATTGCATAAACTTTAAACCTATTTTTATATCACGTGAAAATAACTATTGGAATTTTTTGAATATGACTTTTTTTGATTATATTTTTTATTGAGTTAGGTTGAAAACAAACGCGATAAATTAAAGGCGGCATTTTGCAAGGTAAAGATCTAGATTTTGCACAATTTAAACCACGTTGTTGTCCTTGGCGAAAAAGAAATAAAAATTGTTGCTTGCCAGGTGTAGGTATTATAATGGAAAACGCGTGTAAATACGGATCATTAATTATCATCCGCAAATTGTTATTGATGTAACCCGTCGAGGACTCGAAAAATAATTAACTACATCTCGTTCGTAATAAATCTTTCCTTTTTGTTACTGCAAAAGTAATCTGTTTGCGACAAAGGTTGCTTTAATACAAAGCACTCTATATCAACTCGAGTCGATGTCATTTCACCTCCTATAGGATCTCTAGGTAATGGATGTCACGTAATCCCAATATCCTATTATAGGCTGCATCCTCTTAATTAAGTTATGCGCGTGTATGGAGTAATCTGAAATGTTGCTATTATAACGGTACAAATATAATTAATATAGTAGTATTAAAAAGTTCAATAAGATTTCGTTGCAAGAGACAGTTTCTGTAAGTGTCTATACGACTATATAGGGACAAATCGCAAAAAAAACTCGATCCTCTACGACAACTTGCCGTAGAAGCCGTATTGTGCCGCGTAGATTGAAATTAAAGTTTAAACGAGAGGGGGCGAGCAATTCAGCAATTATAACTGACAAGTGTGAAGGATAGTCGACTCCCCTGCGGAGTTTGCTGTCTCTCGTTTCATCGGTCTGTCCCTTTTTGCTTGCTTTTTTAGTCGATACACTCCCTCTTTTATTTTAGTCTTCTTTGGTCCCTTAAGTTCTGTGTTATTGCAGCAACTCCATCAGTACCATCTGGGTGTTAAAAACTTCGGTACCTTTCACATCATACGGTGGGTGATCATTTGCTCAAGTTTCGTGAACGTTTTTTAATAACGTTGAAAACTCAAAGTTTATTACTGCCATATTTAACGACTCGAAGAAAATAAAAAATGTATTCATCGTGAAGTTTTATTTTTCGATCTATATATGCCATACTGCCCCGTCGTCATAAAATGACCGGAATAAATTTACGAACCGGTTCCATTAATATGATCTAAAAGCAGACCTTTTCAATACCTATACAGAAATGGTATGAAGAGAGATAAACATCGAAAAGCTGTGACTTTTCCTGATGGATTTGGTTTATTTGCATAATTAAATAATGCGCGACCAAGCAGACAACAAAGGATTAGATATATATGTTTGATCTTGTCACAATCAATCCTTGAGTTACTCTCTATTCTTTTTTTTTGTGAACGCTGCGTGTCCTATATTCTCGCGACCGGCTGAGGAACGTAAAAAAGCTCAACAGCGCGCACCGTGTGCGACTATACAAGCCTCTTTTGGTATGATTGCTTCTTGTTCTTTGAAAAACCACCGCAGTAAAGGTAACGACCGTTGACAGATCCCCACATGGTAAATAATTATACTTATACCAGACTTGAGTTTTAAATAAAACCAAAAAAAAAGTTGTATAATTTCTATGCTTCTATTTTTATCGTGCTCCCTTTCTATTCTATCTAAGGATTTTTAAATAACATTGATGCATAATAAACGATTACATAAAACAAATACATGACAAATTTTCGAAAAAAATGTTTAATTATACAAGAATGTTTCGTGCACATTGCAATTGACCCAGGAATTCAAGGGGAACCAACATAGGGAGCATCCGTTGTCTGGGTTCGATAGTTGATGTAGGAGGGGTAATCAAGCTCAGCGATGAGGTCATTTTTGGATGAATAGCTATGTCAACAAGGAAATTTGTTCCAATTCGATGGATAATAATGCATATGAGACCCATCAATTGCAAATATATCCAGAATTTGACACAAAGTTTGACCTTTTTTTCCAAAATGTCGCGGGTGAGAGGTACAGATTTCACGATAATCAATTTTTTCTTATTGAAAGGTATGGATCTCAACAACATCTTAACTCATAATTATGTGAAAAGATTGCAAGTATCTTGGATGACGTCGAATAAGTTTAACAAGGTCAAAAAATCAAGAGATGATCAAAAAAATTAAATGAGATTAAATGACGTGATTAAGCATGTCTTCCCATTTGAGATGCTCATCACTAGAACGTATGTTTGCCACATTTGATTCCAATCGTGGTTTTTATTAAACAACAAAAATAATAGTAAGCGCCATACTGATCTGAGCTGCAATCAACCGGGGATGTCCACAAAGATAGAGTTAATGGGATGAGGTTCGCTCCTTATTCACATATAGTTGTGTAGTTTTTGATCACAAGCGACAAAAATGTGCTGTGAAAAAAATCACAAAAAGTTTTATCTGATTCAGAATGGATGGCAGTTTAGCCAGTATCTATTTCCAGAAGCAATACATCGGGTGAGAACTACAAAAATTAATGGTATAACGAGCAGTATCTGAAATCGAGCGAACTCTATTCGACACGCAACTCCAATCACACCTCACATAGCAGTACACAGCGTCGAGCAATTTTCAATATGGTAAGCTTCGAAACAACAATGAAGACAAGCACAGTTATTAATGCGATTGATGAGTAACCCAACCCGAATGAAGCATAGCAGCAGAAAATTCAAGTGAATCGATGAGATGAACACTTTTGTACTTATTCTTACTTGTTAATCGCAAACTGCAAACAAAGAAGATAAAACATACTCAAGTTTGGCTGTGAAAACAGTGCAGAATGTATAATGTGTTAGAATAATGAAGAGAGGTGTGCATAAAACAAAGAGAGAAATTAAAAGAAATGCTAAGAAGTATATAAGAAGCACTATTTATATAGGTAAGATCGTAATGCTTCACGGATGGAGAAAAAATATGTGTTGCTGTGGTCGGTCCGAGATTTCATGGGTTCTTCCTGTTGGTTCCCTTTGGAAAGAGACAGCCGTTACGGCAAGATCTTATCTGGCATCTTCAGTGCGTTGTCGTAGTCTCGAGTCTTTGAGTAGCGAAAGCAACAAAGCTCTAAAAACCAGAAAATTCCAAAAGAAATTCCACATCCAGAAAATCGATGAACCCCAGGACTATTCCAGTCGAAAAAATCATTGCCACCGTTGAATCCAGCTTAACCACAATGGACAAGCAAAAAGCTGACATTTTGAGAATGGACATCTCCAGGATCCTACGTTTAGCCAAACTACCCAAGCTCAACTTAGTTCCAAGTGAACTCTAGGCCCTAAAATGTCTTAAAAATAACCAGGACATCAACATACTATCGGCGAACGTAGCGAAAGGGAATGCCACAATGGTTATGGATTCAGTGGACTATAAGTACTATAAGACTTGCTCAAGGATACAGCTTACAAACCAGCAGCAAGAAACCCTACAACTTATCTGGAGAAAACCACCAAATCGAAAATAGAGGCATCTCAATTAGACCACGAAATCAAGAATACCCTATTCCCTCGGGAGAAATCAAGGAAGTGTCCCAAACTCTATGGTCTGCCCAAAATCCACAAGCCGGATGTTCCACTTCGACCCATCGTCAGCGCCTTCAACTCACCGCTACAAAAACTTGAGAAGTGTCTAGCCAAGATCATGCAACCCATAAGCCAACTGCTACGTACGAAACTCTAAACAGTTTGCCGACAGGAGATTACGACACTGAAGATGCCAGGTGAGATTTTGGCGAAACGTCTGCCCCTTTCCAAAGGGAACCAACAGGAAGCACGGATGAAATCTCGGACCGATCACAACAACACATAGGGAAGATGGTGTCTATAAAGGTTACAAATACAGAATGATGGCAGAGACCAGCACTGCTACAAACAAAACTGAAGAATACGAGCTTTATATTAATAAATTGGAAACATAGGATTTGGAAATAGATACTGGTAATAAAGAAAAGATGACTAATGCGAATCTGAGAAAAGCTGCTTGATACATATTGACCCCATATAGAAAGGAGAGTGTTGCTATATTTATAAAGGAAGAAAAGATATTTTTTAGAAACTCAAATAAGTTGCAAAATCAAGAAATGAGGAGATAAGGAGATGTGGGACAAAAATATTGAGAGATTGATGAAAGACTAGAATCATAAGATAAGAGGTGGAACAAGCAAAGGTGAAAATGCAGATTTGGTGAGAACCTGACACCTAGAGAGATCACATATGAATTTTGTGACTATTGCCATATAAGTAGCCACAAATATTGTGATGCAAAATAGGGTCTTGGTAATGTCTCAGCTCATGCCATAAAGTTTAGACATATCAAAAACTCTGGAAAGATCATTTTTAAGCCCATCCGTCATAATTAACACATTCCAAAGTGAATCCAACGGCACACAGGAAAAAATATAGAGTAAAAATCAACTCTAAAACATGGTTCAGATCGGTCCAATTTATTTAGAGTTATTTTTTGCATTATATAGTGTAAGTGAATAGATTAAAAATTTACACTAAATAGTGAGAAGATGGTGTTTCTTAAATAGTGTAAAATCGTTACTCTATAACAGTGTATTATATGTAATCTAACTAGATGTTGTCGTGACTCTAATTAGATACATTTCTAATCTAATCAGTGTAAATTATTAAAAATTCGCTCTAATTTTACTCTATTAATTGACAAAATATCACTAAATAGTGTGTATCTTCCACTTATTAGTGTTAATTTTTAATAGGAAGTGGAGTATTTTTAGGGAAGTTTTACGTTTGTAATAAAAATTATAAAATATTTGTTTTTATTTTTACTTGTAATATATTGTTATAACTTAAATTTAAAAAAATTAAATTCTTTTTATATACATATATAATACTTAATTCATTTTAAAGTTTCCACCGAGTCACCATCAAAACTGCATCTAATGAGTCTTCTATAAGTTTCCTATATGTATAGTTGCACCAAGTTGCACATACTTACCAATCTTCACAAGGAACTTGTATGTAAAATCTTCCGGAAGTTCCACTAATTTCACATCATGAATGTTTTATTTTGGCAAACATAATTAAAATAAAAATAATCGTTCTTTCTTTCTATATCGCGTAAATCAGGTCTCGAGACGCTATCGAGTTCCGACTCGTTTAGTAGATGACCGTTAAATTTTAGCTGTATCACACCACATGTTGATCACGTGGTACCGACGAGTAGTCCCGAGCAAAATAGTGCGGTGAATACGAAGTACCCGAAGGAAAAGTACACGTCTAGTGTAAAATTTAATGTTTTATATATTACATAACTTCACTAACATAAGTAAAAAAGAAGTCTCCTTTAGAGAACTGTAAAAACTACTCTATTAAGTGAATAATATATGAACTCTATATTAATATTAAATATAGTGTACATTACAGTTATTTTTACCATGTGATATTACAATTTTTACTCTAAGTCTTTTTACCAACTACTCTAAAATTTTTACACGACACGATTTTTTCCTGTGCAGGTATGGACGCCACTAAACAGGCTATAATCAACCATCCAAATACCTTGCTGAAGTCCAGTGAGATCAATAAGATCAATCACCGACCGTCACAAGTGCTCGTAAAACTTCCTTTTTGTCTTTCTTTGTGATTTCTTTTAACTTTTTGTATTGTTGTGAGCGTAGGCTTATTTATGTTAAATCCGCTGTTGCTTATATGTTATAAATTTAAATTGTTTCTCCAATCTTTAAGAAATAATTGTGTACTAGACATCTATTGTAGACTAGGTCTACAATCTATACTTTTTCAAGTTCAAATTGACATTAATCAAATTCAAAATGGCATTAAACAAAACCAATTTGACATTCAATAATTTAACAAAACAATCTTTGAGTGGTGATTAACGTTTTAAACTCATAATTTTATACTTGGTAATAAAAAATATTGGTAACTCAAAAGGTGACATCCTCCATGTTTAAAATAGAGGTGATGTGCTTTTGAATTCCGACTATAAACCTGTTACATTAATTTAGGGGAATATTGTTTCTAATTATATTTTTTAATTTTCGAATTCTGTGCTCTGTTTGAGACACATTTTCTCAGTCATCTCCTTCCAAAATATTTATAACTACATTCGCCAAATCCGCCTTTATACCTGCTTTCAAAATTGACCAAGAGTGTTCAATTGGGTTTAGCATCTCAAGGACTTAGTCTTACAAAGCTATGATGAAGAAATTCTTGTTCTTCAACACTTGTTCAATAGCACAATGATAAGGAGCACTATCAATAACTAAAACCACTGATTATTAGCTATCTTGAGCTCTCCTTAAGCATTGATTCATGATAAGTCAATTCCAATGCGGCTACTGGCAGCAATGAAAATACAACGACTTCCCTTTTTTGAACGACCTTGACTTCGCGAAATAAAGAAATTAAAGTTTGTTTCGTCCAAATGGATTATGGGTATGTTTTCACTTTTAAGCTCGAGTAAACTTCTTATGTATTCAGATGTTTTTGTTTTCACTTCGACGGTGTTGGTTCTTTCCGATTCAAAATTTATTTGTTTTGCCATCATTTGAGGCCATCAAGGTGTTATCGAATACACTCCTTATTTACATTAAGCTGAAATTCATTTCGTTTCTTGCAACTGCTTAGGTATAGTAGAAACCACGAGAGCTGGCAGTGACAGATCGCTTAAAAATGGTATGAATCAAGATATGGACGTACGACTTAGATTATTTCACCACATACATTTAAATGTAGGTTATGTTAGTAATGGAGGTTATATGTCAAACATTGTCAAAGATATTAATTTAATGATTTTCCTTTCAAAGAAAACATTTTCGGCTTGTGAAAACACTAACAGATTCATGACAACGCTCACAAGACGTTTCGATTTGAGGTGATAATTATAGAGTTCGACGTGGCCATTTGAATTGTACAGCAGATCTTTCCAACACACATTACTCTCTAGCGGTTTGTGAACTACGTATGGCATTTGTAAGAGCGGAAAATGATGATTTACTGCCAGCTCTCGTGGCGTCTACTATTATTTTAGAATTTTTTTCAACTTTAAGTTCAAAAAAACTGTGATGTTCATCTGTAATTTTTATTTTATGTTTTCCTTCTCTTGGGTTTTCTTCTTGATTTTTTACCCATCTCAACTGTTCTTTTTGCAACACAAAGAATTTCAGCTAAATTGCACCAGACGCAATTCGTATTGTAAATGGCACAAATTTGACGTTTTACGTTTGCTGCTTCCTTTTTTCTTAATATAAGGCATTTTGTAGATAGTTTGTTATCATATCACTATCAGTGACAATTTGTAATTGATTAATGTCATTTTGATTTTGATTAATGCCAATTTGATTATGACAGTCGCCAAATTGGTTTTGTTTAATGTCATTTTGAGTTTGATTAGTGCCAATTTGAACTTGAAATGGTATCAAATGGTATAGTCTACATGACAAAGCCAGTGCTCTTTCAGAGTTTGTATGTAAATTTCCTCAAGTCATAAGAGAGCAGAATCAGCTATCTTTGTTCCAGAGTTGTTACTCTATGGGCACCAATATCATTTCGTTGACCACGTCTTTCAATTGCATGAGGACCGTTTAACGTAATTGATACAATTCTCGTTCCCAACAACTTTCTCCGACTTTTTCAACTATTATGAAATTTAAGGAAAAGAAACCAACATGCATTTTATTTATGTAAGTCAAAATGGCACACTTGTCACTGCTTTCGTTCCAGTTCTGGATAATCTTTTCAATTTTGACCTTGACAAGTTACAATTTGATTGTTTTTCCGATTCAATGAAACTTTTTTCTTCAGAAAATTAAAGAAGAACATTATACGGTAAATGTGAAATGTCAAAAATACAATTTAGTGAGGTTAATACCGAATTTTCTTTAAAGAAATTTATTCTTTAACTTATTTGAATTTAGTTTCTGTAAAATACATTATACTTATTACTAATATTGTATTTATTACTAATTTCATTATTTTTTTAATTCTTGAGTGAAGTGGGCAAACCCCAAACTTCAAAGAGAACGTTATAAAATTCATCTTTTGACTAATTTCGAATTATGGTAGTAAAACCTATAATCTTCATTCACGCTACCTGAACGAAAAACGCTTTTTCAGACAGATTCTTCATAGATCGTCCGTGCGGAAAAATGATTTCGTAATTAACGTGACAAAAGGACGGGCGGCGAACGAGACAAAGTGCTGGGACGGCAATTCGCAACGTCGCCCGTTAGATTGCGCCCAACGAAGAGGGATTAGCATATTTCGCGTAAAAGTTCTAAACGAATTTTGAGAGGTAATTGCGTTCGGTGAATTTGCATCCTGCTCCTTAAGCGGAGGATAAAAACTCCTTCTCATCCAGACAAGTAACCACTTTAACTAATTAGAGACCGCACTTTTCGATTGTTTTGTTCCATTTCACCCTTTTTATTATTTTTTTTTTTTGAAAGATTTACCTTTTTGGGTTTATCTCATCGAGTTGATTTGGTTGTCTCTTTTATTTTGTTAAATAAAAAGTTGACAAGTGTGTTAGCACGCCGGGGGCGTATAAATGGAGAAAAGGACTTTGTAACCTTTTCACGTTCCGTTCCACATTCAAGCCCTTTTCACCCTTTTTATTCGATGTCGCTTAGGTAACCTGGACCAGTAGGAATCTCGATCGGCGTGTGCATCGATATCAACACCTTTGTTTGGCTTGTGCCGAATGGTGTCATAAAATCGATTGCGTTACTGCCTAAATGCACTTTACGTAACCGGCTCCCCATCAACTTGGGCTTTATTACAAACCTAAATGGTGTGTAATGAGTCTTTCTCGTATCGTGTTACGAAATCTTTTCATACCACGAAATGAAAAGTGCACCGCAATCACCACGAGCATGGTTACGAATTAATAACATTTTGCGAGCTAACACCAATTATTTTATAAAATTGATGAGTAAAAATGGGATTGTTTTTAAAAAATATAAACTTTCGATACAAATTTATGTTGCACTGCACCGACAAATCGGCTTATCCTATGAAATTTACGGGACGCAGTTATATTAAATTTAGTAATATTTTAGGAGCAGTAATAATAGATTAAAGTTAACTGGGAACCGGCGCGAATCGCGTGCACATTTGCAATACCCACGGTTTTTAGCAAAAATGCTGCAGTTCAACTGCATTTGAACAATATTGACAAACGGGATAAAGCTCGAAAAAAAAACGAAACTATTTTTGTTATCTCTTAATACTTTTAAAACCTTTAAAGCTGAAACATTTTTTTTATAAAATAACTTCCTCTCCAAATTAAACATAAAAGAAATTAATTTAATTTCATATTTTAATCAACAAACCGAGCAAAACGGTAAACGTGGCGCAGAGTTTATTCGCGATTGCATAATAAACATACGAGTTACCGCAAACTTTGTATACGAATCTAGGGTTTACGCGGACAGTATGCCAAATTAAGATCCATAAACAAGCAGCGAACGCGGAATTTGTTGTATACCGTTCTAAGGAAGGCGTCTTGCAGACAAAACATATTATTTCGAGGCGGAGTAATAATTCAACACGCGCATCCAACCAATTTCATTGTCTCTCCCTATTTTTGACATCCGCCCGGGGTTGTCTCACAGTTTTCCATGCTTTGCCACCGCTTCATCCTTTAGAAAATGTCGATCGTTGTCCGGAATACTAAAGAGAGTGAATGGGGAGCTTTTTTGATACAATTTGTCTTGAAAGGAACGCACGTTGCACGACTAATAACTACGTACGAAACACTCTGTTGTCTGACATAAATATCGAAATATTGATCTCACTTAAGAAGACTCATATCAAAAACTACCGATGAGTGATGACAACATGGATTACAGATTTCCCATGAGGTGGTATCGTCGAAAAACTTTTAAAACTTTATATTACTACAACGTTTAGTTATTTGTACTCACGTAGAAATCATTCCAAATCCGATGTTGTCTTAGATTGAATTTCATATACCGATTATAAATCGATACTAGATTAAGATAACGTCGAAGTTATTCTAAGTTACAAAACGTTTGACCCAAACAATGCGCTTCAAGTTCGTATCTTGTATCCCGTCGCTTAATACTACTAAACTCCATACAATTCGTGTTATTCGAAATTAATCTTCGAGATTATGTCTTTGTACCTTTAAGGGTCCACGATTACTTACATTAAACGACTCTGATTGTCGACGGACGTTAAACCCGTATCACCTTGAGAGAGTGTATAAAAACAGTTTATCGCGTGCCAACTAAGAAGACGAACGATTCTGAGTATTACGTCACGAATGTTTTTTATTTATTTTTATGTGAACACGAGTACTTAAACATAATGACCGAATCACGATTTGATGGCATGAAGGTTGCGATTAACACGATTTCGAATATAAAAATGGGGAATTTAATGTGATTTGATGACGCGATCTTTTCTAATCTTGCTAATAAGACTTAAATTTAGAAATAATGGCGGGTGATCAACATGTTTAGATTTTTGAATGAATTTTGATGGTGAAACTAATGTTGAGCGAAATTTATTCGAATAATAAATAACGAGTAACAGTTTTATTAATTTATTAACACTTTAGGTTTTATTAATGTAATGTTTATGATAAAACTGTTTCGACTTGAAGGTGTGTGCTTCATTTAGACTATGTCGTATTAGGTTCTTCTAACTGAGACGATGGAGATGATTTTATATGATTTTCCAAACAGTTTACGATATTGTGATATAATGTTAAGGCAACTGAAGATGGGAAGGAAACAAAAGGTATAATAATTGGTGGACGAAAAAGTTTAAGTTACTGAGAAAAAAATTATTTATACAAATATGAAAAGTTATTAAAAATATTTCAGAAATATATAACTTAAAAGTCATATCTCCTTAATTTGAAGGAATTTAACATTGATTTTTGTTTTAAACTTTNATTTATACAAACATGAAAAGTTGTTAAAAATATTTTAAGAAATATATAACTTAAAAATCATATCTCCTTAATTTGAAGGAATTTAACATTGATTTTTGTTTTAAATTAAACTTTAAAATGTTCTCTTTAAGAAGATGTATAATAAAAATAATCTTCAGATTTGATAAGAACATTTTTGAATTTTTTGTCTTTAAAGTGATATATCATAATATAGGTTGGATAAGAAAATTATTGAGAAACAAATTATTTCAGCAAGCACTAAAAATTAGTTAAGTTATAATACATCTTTAAAAACATAAACTTAAAAGAAGCATATCTCCTCTAATTGGAACATTTCAAAAATGATTTTTATCTTAAATTGAAGTATAAATTGTTTTCTTTAAAATGGTATATCATAATATATGGGCTGGTTAAGAAAATTATTAAGAAAAACATTATTTAAGCAAGTACTAAAAATTAGTTAAGTAATAATACATATTTAAAAACACAAATTAAAAAAAATCATATTTCCTCTATTTGGAGAATTTCAAAAATGATTTTTATCTAAAATTGATGTATAAAATGTTGTCTTTAAAATGATATATCATAAAATATAGGTTGGATAAGAAAATTATTAAGAAACAAATTATTTAAGCAAGCACTAAAAATTAGTTCAGTTACAATATATCTTTAAAAACATAAACTTAAAAGAAGCATATCTCCTCTAATTGGAGGATTTCAAAAATGATTTGTATCTAAAATTGAAGTACAAAATGTTGTCTTTAAAATGATATATGATAAAATATAGGTTGCATAAGAAAATTATTGAGAAACAAATTATTTAAGCAAGCACTAAAAATTAGTAAAGTTATAATACATCTTTAAAAACATACAAATTTAAAAAAATCATATCTCCTCTATTTCGAGAATTTCAAAAATGATTTTTATCTAAAATTGAAGTATAAAATGTTGTCTTTAAAATGATATATCATAATATATGGGCTGGTTAAGAAAATTATTAAGAAAAACATTATTTAAGCAAGCACTAAAAATTAGTTAAGTTATAATACATCTTTAAAAACACAAATTTAAAAAAATCATATCTCCTCTATTTCGAGAATTTCAAAAATGATTTTTATCTAAAATTGAAGTATAAAATGTTGTCTTTCAAATGATGTATCATAACATATAGATTGGATAAGAAAATGATTGAGAAACAAATTATTTAAGCAAGCACTAAAAATTAGCTAAGTTATAATACATCTTTAAAAACATAAACTTAAAAGAAGCATATCTCCTCTAATTGGAGGATTTCAAAAATGATTTTTATCTTAAATTGAGGTATAAATTGTTGTCTTTAAAATGGTATATCATATAATATGTAGGTTGGATAAGAAAATTATTGAGAAAAACAATATTTAAGCAAGCACTAAAAATTAGATAAGTTATAACAAAAAGTACAAGTTTAAAAAATCATATCTCCTCTATTTGACGGAATTCAAAAATGATTTTTATCTAAAATTGAAGTATAAAATGTTGTCTTTAAAATGATATATCATAATATATAGGTTGGATAAGAAAATTATTGAGAAGCAAATTATTTAAGCAAGGACTAAAAATTAGTTAGGTTATAATACATCTTTAAAAACATAAACTTAAAAGAAGCATATCTCCTCTAATTGGAGGATTTCAAAAATGATTTTTATCTTAAATTGAAATATAAATTGTTTTCTTTAAAATGGTATATCATAATAAATGGGTTGGTTAAGAAAAACATTGTTTAAGCAAGCACTAAAAATTAGTTAAGTTATAATACATATTTAAAAACACAAATAAAAAAAAATCATATCTCCTCTATTTGGAGAATTTCAAAAATGATCTTTATCTGAAATTGATGTATAAAATGTTGTCTTTAAAATGATATATCATAAAATATAGGTTGGATAAGAAAATTATTGAGAAACAAATTATTTAAGCAAGCACTAAAAATTATTTAAGTTACAATACATCTTTAAAAACATAAACTTAAAAGAAGTATATCTCCTCTAATTGGAGGATTTCAAAAATGATTTTTATTTTAAATTGAAGTATAAATTGTTTTCTTTAAAATAGTATATCATAATAAATGGGTTGGTTGAGAAAATTATTAAGAAAAACATTGTTTAAGCAATCACTAAAAATTAGTTAAGTTATAATACATCTTTAAAAACACAAAGTAAAAAAAATCATATCTCCTCTATTTCGACAATTTCAAAAATGATTTTTATCTAAAATTGAAGTATAAAATATTGTCTGTAAAATGATATATCATAAAATATAGGTTGGATAAGAAAATTATTGAGAAACAAATTATTTAAGCAAGCACTAAAAATTAGTTAAGTTACAATATATCTTTAAAAACATAAACTTAAAAGAAGCATATCTCCTCTAATTGGAGGATTTCAAAAATGATTTGTATCTAAAATTGAAGTATAAAATGTTGTCTTTAAAATGATATATCATAATATATAGGTTGGATAAGAAAATTATTGAGAAACAAATTATTTAAGCAAGCACTAAAAATTAGTTAAGTTACAATATATCTTTAAAAACATAAACTTAAAAGAAGCATATCTCCTCTAATTGGAGGATTTCAAAAATGATTTGTATCTAAAATTGAAGTATAAAATGTTGTCTTTAAAATGATATATCATAATATATAGGTTGGATAAGAAAATTATTGAGAAACAAATTATTTAAGCAAGCACTAAAAATTAGTTAAGTTACAATATATCTTTAAAAACATAAACTTAAAAGAAGCATATCTCCTCTAATTGGAGGATTTCAAAAATGATTTGTATCTAAAATTGAAGTATAAAATGTTGTCTTTAAAATGATATATCATAATATATAGGTTGGATAAGAAAATTATTGAGAAACAAATTATTTAAGCAAGCACTAAAAATTAGTTAAGTTACAATATATCTTTAAAAACATAAACTTAAAAGAAGCATATCTCCTCTAATTGGAGGATTTCAAAAATGATTTGTATCTAAAATTGAAGTATAAAATGTTGTCTTTAAAATGATATATCATAATATATAGGTTGGATAAGAAAATTATTGAGAAACAAATTATTTAAGCAAGCACTAAAAATTAGTTAAGTTACAATATATCTTTAAAAACATAAACTTAAAAGAAGCATATCTCCTCTAATTGGAGGATTTCAAAAATGATTTGTATCTAAAATTGAAGTATAAAATGTTGTCTTTAAAATGATATATCATAATATATAGGTTGGATAAGAAAATTATTGAGAAACAAATTATTTAAGCAAGCACTAAAAATTAGTTAAGTTACAATATATCTTTAAAAACATAAACTTAAAAGAAGCATATCTCCTCTAATTGGAGGATTTCAAAAATGATTTGTATCTAAAATTGAAGTACAAAATGTTGTCTTTAAAATGATATATGATAAAATATAGGTTGCATAAGAAAATTATTGAGAAACAAATTATTTAAGCAAGCACTAAAAATTAGTAAAGTTATAATACATCTTTAAAAACATAAACTTAAAAGAAGCATATCTCCACTAATTGGAGGCTTTCAAAAATGATTTTTATCTTAAATTGAAGTATAAATTGTTTTCTTTAAAATGGTATATCATAATATATGGGCTGGTTAAGAAAATTATTAAGAAAAACATTATTTAAGCAAGCACTAAAAATTAGTTAAGTTATAATACATCTTTAAAAACACAAATTTAAAAAAATCATATCTCCTCTATTTCGAGAATTTCAAAAATGATTTTTATCTAAAATTGAAGTATAAAATGTTGTCTTTCAAATGATGTATCATAACATATAGATTGGATAAGAAAATGATTGAGAAACAAATTATTTAAGCAAGCACTAAAAATTAGCTAAGTTATAATACATCTTTAAAAACATAAACTTAAAAGAAGCATATCTCCTCTAATTGGAGGATTTCAAAAATGATTTTTATCTTAAATTGAGGTATAAATTGTTGTCTTTAAAATGGTATATCATATAATATGTAGGTTGGATAAGAAAATTATTGAGAAAAACAATATTTAAGCAAGCACTAAAAATTAGATAAGTTATAACAAAAAGTACAAGTTTAAAAAATCATATCTCCTCTATTTGACGGAATTCAAAAATGATTTTTATCTAAAATTGAAGTATAAAATGTTGTCTTTAAAATGATATATCTTAATATATAGGTTGGACAAGAAAATTATTGAGAAAGAAATTATTTAAGCAAGGACTAAAAATTAGTTAAGTTATAATACTTCTTTAAAAACATAAACTTAAAAGAAGCATATCTCCTCTAATTGGAGGATTTCAAAAATGATTTTTATCTTAAATTGAAGTATAAAATGTTGTCTTTAAAATGGTATATCACAATATATACGGGGAAGAATTGGAAGGATACTTGAATGGTATGGAAACAATGTATCGTATGTGGTAAAACATGCAACATTGTGTCAGTTGAAACTCTAAGCAACTACTTTGGCAAACGATTGAGTCAACTCCGGGCAACATCGATACAAATCGAGTTGTTCAAAAAAAGAAAATCGAGGAGTATAAGTACGAATAAGATAGTTCAAGGCAGCTGGGCTACGGAAATACGAAGAACACTGCTGGCTCACAAAAGTTACTATGTAATATCAATATCCTATGATTTTAATGAGCAAGAAATAATGTGGTCAGGATGAAGGAGAGACGGATACCGAACCAACTGCCCAAAAGGAGAATGCAATGCGTGAAACCTAGGGAAAAGTCAAGAGCAGGATGAGAAGATGAAACGAATAGAGACGTCAGGGATATGCTTAGGTCCAAAAACTAGAAAAGGAAGACCATGGATAGAGAGGCTTAGAGGCAAAAATTGAGGAAAGTTGTATTTCTTTTCGTACTTTACTATATTTTTCAATATATACTAAGTTTTACACGATGGCAGAGAAAGATTGAGCTTTCATAAAGAGCGCTGCATTCCCCTGTCAGCTAGTAGCTAACCGAAATGGAGAAGCATACCTTCAGACGTGCCAAGGATCTTTGTCCAACGTTGTGGAGAGATGATAGTTAATTAGATGGTGACACACGCTTCCAATAGAATTTGTAAAATAATTAGTGTTTTGGAACTGATACCGAATCTGGGGTTAACGTCGCAAACCTGCTGGATGACATATGGATGGCTTCGTGGCATCCCTTTGAGTGAGATAACCTTCCTTTAACTTAGCGACCACCAGAATGGTCGCATTACCCTCGAATATATAGTCAGGAGCAGATGTGCTTTGGTAAACTGACGGCTAAGTCGCTTGAAGAAGAAAAGTTACCATGGCAATGTTCTGTAATTTCGTTATTCTTATCCTCTGAGGTAGCTTAACTGGAACTTCCTCAGGCGGAGGTGGCTGCGAAGTAAAGATCGCTTATTCATCGTTTGAAGAACAATATTAGTTTGGGTTGCGTTGGTGGTAGTTTATAAACCTAGTCACAAAGGTCGTACAAAGGTTATCCTGTAATGGAGTAGCTACACGGAAGAGCATTAAAAAGTTATTGGTAGTTTAGGTTTCTCTGGGAATCAGTATCTAAACTTTCTTGCAACTACGGATGGTGCCGAATTGGTGTTTTCATCTTCTGCCATCTGTTTTCTAGATTTTGCCAACGGCTCACCTCCTTTCTTGGCTAGTGTTAGGCAGATATATTGCTCCTGGAAAGCACTTAATCGATATTCCAAAGTTAAAGACCATAACACTAGAGGTAAGTATCTAGAATATCAAGATTATTATTAGTTGTTTGAGCCAGCCTCTCTACGGTCCCTAATTATCTTGGGGAGGTGAGTTGTCTCGTTAATTTACGTTAATAAGCGCTAATTTGCCATTTCCAATTTAAAGTAACAATGAAATAAATTTTGTTTACAATAATTGCAGAACACTTTGTATGTCTGCATAATAATAACTTTCGAAGAATTTCGGTATCATAATCAAAATATTATTTGCATGAATTATGTTACTGCAATAATATGACCTCGAGCAATATAGGTGTTTTATTATTTAAGTTTATATAGGCAAACATAAATTCTCAATAATTTAGTTATTCCGGAAGGAAAACTACGTGGAGAAACGTTATTAACTTTTCATTGAACGAAACGAGAGTATACAAGGTAGCAGCAGTCTTCAGCTAATGACGCTAATGTTTATAGATAGCGAACGGGGCCAAATGTAAATTTACCGCGTTTCCAGTTTCGAAAAGGGGGGAGAAAAAGCGGATGGCAAAAACCGACGACCGGGGTAATTGCGGGTTAGGACCCCGGGTATCAGTTCCCAATAAACGCTCCCTGGATCGATTTAAGTACGAAATACGATGTTCGGGATCCCATAAATTCTAATCAACGTCGGAAGAGTTGCATTTGGTGTGGCCGTTAGGCCGCGTCCGGACGTCGACTTGCGAATTTGCCAGTAGTTTCGTCAAACTCCGGAAAGGCACCGGAGAGGGAGCCACCATAGACAAAATCGAAACTTTCGGAGATAGCTTTGAACCCAATAAGATTTTGAACTTAGCTTAAACGTTCTTGTTTATTATCTAAATGTGGGTTAATTTATAACATGTACGTAGATGGTTATTATAGATAACATGTTGTGTATTACCAAAATCAAATGCATTAAGATTGTTTGTCATATGCAAACGGCATGTGTAGAACGTTTCCTCCACTTTGGTTTAATGTGTTGTGTTTGCGTGTGTACCTATACCTGATTATTCCTGTTCTGTAAGTTGACGTTGCTAGAGGAGACAAGAGGCGACCGGAGCGCTACTACAACAAGATTTAATTTGCCGTTGCAAGGCAAATGCACGCAAGCGAATGCTGACATGCTATGATTATATTACTGAATTCAACGATGCCATTACATCAGGGTATTCAGTATCGTAAGATTTTGAAGCTGCAACGCAGCAATGCTTCGTCGCGGATATTAAAGGTCGATTTTTAATTTCAAATGACGACATTCCTTGAATACATTTCCATCATAAATATTCAGAAATATGCGCCCACACAAAATGTTAAGGTTTGCATGAAATTTACAAAAAATTTACATACGTAAATCATGCAAAAATAAAAAAGTTTATTTTTGTTGTAGTAAAAGTATTAGTAAAATAAATGTATTAAATTTTTTTAAATTTATTAAATTTTGTCCAAAAATTTACCATTTTACGATTTTAGATTGTTAGATTAAAAAATTCTTTGCGAAGACTTTTTACGAGAACTTAGAGATTTCAAGTTTTAAACAACATAAAGAGAAATACTGGTTTAATAATCTCCAGAAGTTTCTTTACCCAACTTAGAAGAGTTTCCAAGAAAAAAATGTTTTAATATGTCAAAAATTTACTATTTTCTGATTATGGGTTATCATAGATTTAAAAATTCTTTGCAAAGGAGCGAAACATCGTAGAAATTTCAGGTTTTCAACAACATAAAGAGAACTTCTTCGGCTACAACCTGAAAGAAATTTATTCCTTAATTTCTAATAGTTTTCCCGAAAAAAATGTTTTAATAATGACATGTCATAAATTTGCTATTTTATGATTATGGGTTATGTTAGATTTAAAAATTGTTTACAAAGAAATGAAACATCGTAGAGATTTCGGGGTTTCAACAAAATAAAGAGAACTTATTTGGCTATAACCTGAAAGAAATTCATTCTTTAATTTCTAATAGTTTTCCTAAAAAAAATGTTTTAATAATGACATGTCAAAAATTTGCTATTTTATGATTACAGGTTATGTTAAATTTAAAAATTCTTTGCAAAGGTACGAAACATCGTAAAGATTTCGGGTTTTCAACAAAATAAAGAGAACTTCTTCGGCTATAACCTGAAAGAAATTCATTCCTTAATTTCCAACAGTATTGCTGAAAAAAATGTTTTAATAATTTTATGTCAAAGATTTGCTATTTTATGATTACAGATTATATTAGATTTAAAAAATTCTTTTCAAAGAAATGAAACATCGTAGAGATTTCGGGTTTTCAACAAAATAGAGAGAACTTCTTCGACTATAACTTGAAAGAATTTCATTCCTTAATTTCCAATAGTTTTCCTGAAAAAAAAGTTTTAATAATGACATGTTAAAAATTTGCTATTTTATGATTACAGGTTATGTTAAATTTCAAAATTCTTTGCAAAGGAATAAAACATCGTAGAGATTTCAGGTTTTCAACAAAATAAAGAGAACTTCTTCGGCTATAACCTGAAAGAAATTCATTCCTTAATTTCCAATAGTTTTACACGAAAAAATATTTTAATAATGTCATGTCAAAAATTTGTTATTTTATGATTATGAGTTATGTTAGATTCAAAAATTCTTTGTAAAGGAGTAAAACATCGCAGAGATTTCGGATTTTCAACAAAATAAAGAGAACTTCTTCGATCATAACCCAACAAAATTTCATTTCTTAATTTCTAATAGTTTTCCTGAAAAAATGTTTTAATAATGACATGTGAAAATTTTGCTGTTTTATGATTATGGGTTATGTTAGATTTAAAAATTCTTTACAATGGAATGAAACATCGTAGATATTTCAGGTTTTTAACAAAATAAAGAGAACTTCTTCGGCTATAATCTGAAAGAAATTCATTCCTTAATTTCTAAGTTTTCCTGAAAAAAATGTTTTAATACTGACATGTCAAAAATGAACTATTTTATAATTATGGGTTATCTAAGATTTCAAAATTCTTTCCAAAGAACGAAACATCGTAGACATTTCCGGTTTTCGACAAAATAAAGAGAACTTCTTCGGCTATAACCTGAAAGAAATTCACTCCTTAACTTCCAATAGTTTTCTTGAAAAAAATGTTTTAATACTGACATGTCAAAAATGTACTATTTTATGATTATGGGTTATCTAAGATATAAAAATTCTTTGCAAAGGAACGAAACATCGTAAAGATTTCGGGTTTTCAACAAAATAAAGAGAACTTCTTCCGGTATAACCTGAAGGAATTTCATTCCTTAATTACCAATAGTTTTCCTAAAAAAATATTTTAATAATGACATCCAAATTTTGATATTTTATGATTATGGGTTATGTTTGATTTAAATTTCTTTTGCAAAGGAATGAAACATCGTAGAGATTTCGGGGTTTCAACAAAATAAAGAGAACTTCTTCGATTATAACCAAACAAAATTTCATTCCTTAATTTCTAATAGTTTCCACGAAAAAAATGTTTTAATAATGTCAAATCAAAGATTTGCTATTTTACGATGTTAGATTATGATAGATTCTAATTTTCTTAACTAATAAATGCAACATCGTAAATATTTCAGGTTTATAATAAAATAAAGATAAATTCTTAGACAATAATCTCAAAAAAATTGAAACTTTTCATTGGAATTCCAAGAATTTGATTTCAAAGTAATAGATAATTTCAGGTGCAAATACCACCTGCACTTTACGACTACGCGTTTTGTAATCAACTCTACGTTTCTTTTCGTGATATACACCGTCAGTGTCCTTGTGCTAGGATCTCAATGTACCCTCAGGCTGAATTTGAATTATAATGTGTAGACCGCATTCCAGTACATGATTCGATCTTAAATAACACGCGCCGCGGCTATTATTCAACCATCAAGCATTTTAATCGTTACGTTATGATAAACCGTTACTGTTATCCGTTTGCGACGATTTAATTATAACAGAATTATGTAACGTTGGGTTTCTTGCGCAGTTGAAAACAGCACAACACAAAACAACCCGTCCTCTTTCTTATATCGGGTACATTTCAAGAAAGCTACAAAAGGGTAAAAGTTCGAGTTCGACGGAAAGTCGTTACTAAAAATACGCTTTTCGAAGTTGAGGCTAAACCTAAAAACAAACACACGTGCGCAAAGAATATCCTTTCGGGAAAGTTTGAATCTGTATCCTTTTTCGAACTTCTGACAACGTCCTTATGGAATTTGGGAGGCCGTCGTAAAATATCACTTATGCTAAAGCTACAAATAATATATACAAGCCGCGTTATTTTCTTCTTTCTCTATCCATATTTCATTCGAGATTTTGAGTTGGATTTAGTTCAACAAAGCCGTACGGTCCCTCCAAAGTTATTTGATCGTATACATTTATTATATTTATTAGAGATTTTTTTAATGGAAAAGTCTTGTAGAAGAAAAAATACGAAAAGTTTATCGCGTAATTCGATTTTCTTGATGGGCTTATGTTGCTAAAGAATTAATATTGGGGTTATTTATCGACTATTAAATTTTTTGTTATTTCTTTTCTAAATTAACACTTGAAGAGTTTAAAATTAATTTCTAACTTTCGTTATAAATCATCTACTTCGTCGCTGATTTAAAACAATGGTCCTTTGTATTCAGCGATAATCTTTCCATCCACAGTGTAGGACCCTGATTTACATGTTAATAGATCTAAAACGTGCGATTTTACGTTTCTATTTAAACTGTAGCTTCGTTGACGTATTCTATGTAGCAGAAATGGGTTGCGATATATCACAACTTCTATATATGAAGGAATTGGAGGGCGATTATCCGCGTAATTGCGTCCCTATTAGATTATTACCTTAAACAAGATAAATATAGATTTAGAAACGTTCTATTTGCATATAAATGAAATACTGGGGTGGCCCCGAATGCCAACGACGACGCCGCCACCACCCTAATAAGAGTAATAAGCACAACGCGAGTTTTGCACTGCGGACAACGACGACAACGACGATGGCATAGCTCGGCTCGGCCTTGCATACAAAACATGTTTTACCTGAATTACGTGAATTGCCCCATCGTATTTTATTAAATTTCCTCGTCCGGATAAATGAAATATGCAGAACGGGTGTTGTGGAGATATATTTACGGGGTGAAAATGAATATTTATATCGGTTTTAAGTGCCTTTTCAAATTAAATATGATATCAAAATAAAAAGCAAATAAACCAATTTATACACGGTCATATATTTTCTTGTAAGTTACGATTTTAATGCATTGGTGAGAGGAAATTGATTTATGCGATACGATTAGTCATCGAGAGAGCTATTCATGGTCGGTATGCCTTCAAGTTAATCGCACTGCCATCGCGTAAAATGCGAATTACAAATCTCCCTTTCTTGATCGGGCTTCGAAGAGTAGGTACTCGTTCTCGCCGGCCCGTTTTGAATTCGAAGGACGAGATCGGGATAGGGGACGCATTCATCATTTAATGGGTGAAGAAGAAGATGGAACCAAACGAACGACGGTGCTGGGTTCTAATGGTTCGTTTTAACCGCTCAAGTATTTGAAGGTGTGGTAGTGGTTTGATCGCGGGATAAATTTTAAAAGGCGATTCGCGTCCCGGACCGGATTCCGGACCGGATCCATCTGCCATAAATTGAAATACTGCGACAGCGATTTTGATATATTACTTCAACCCAACCGATTTTGCTGAAGATCTTGTTACAAAATCAATCTAAGTTAACGTCTCAATTTCATTTTATTTTTTATTAATCCCGACATTATTACTTTCTATTCTATTATTATTTTCTCATATTCTCCGGAACGGGCTCTCGACCGAGGTCCTCCTGCCCTTGCTGAACTCTCATCCATATAATAATTTACTTCATATTCAACAAATAATTAATTGACATCCTGTAAAGGGTTGTTATCCGAAAGAATTGGCGATGTGAGAGTGTGGTTTTCGGATATTTTTAAGTTGCTTTTATTAGCAAGTGTGTCTAAAAAAAAAATTCGTTCCGAAATTGGAGTTATTCTGTATTTTTCGTAAAGAAGGGATCATAAAGTGGGTTTGTAGGGCTTCTTAGTGTTGTTTTGCATCTTAAACACGTTCTCTCAGCAATTTGAAGATTTCGTCTGACTTGGTTTCCTACGTCGCACAAAATTGCTGCTCCATAATCCAAAATCGTATGGTTTTATAAACGTGGGCTGCTCATTTAAAACTAATGCCTCTCTTTTTATATGTTAGACATCTCATCAAAATATTTCGCCCTAGTTTTAGACTTCATTTTAGATTTTTTAGTGTAAATATTAAATTTTAATTTGTTACCTAGATCAATTCCTAAATACTTACACCTTAATTGAAGTAATCAACATATTGGCCATCGATATTTTAGGCGATCTATCAGATATTCGTTGCTTCCTTCCTCCCATGATCCGTCGTAATCTTTGTTTTTCCCTGATTTTCCCCCATATTGATTAGGCTGACACGGCATATCCTGATCTTTCGGTAACACTACGAAACAAACTGCAAAGACTTCAAAACAACTGCATACGGTATATCTTTGATCTCGAGAGATCTCAACACATAACCCCATACCGTAATTATTTGCAGATATTAAGCTGTCAGAATCGTAGATCGTTTCGTATATTAACTATAGTTCATTTTTTTTCTATAATACCTGTCAAATTGTTGTAAAATTGGCAAAATTAACAGGGAGTTTTGTTTTATCATGTTTTGAAATAGATATGTCACACTAACGTTTGAGCTTTCGTTATTCAAAAAGAAAAGGTGCATAAAAAACGCTTTTACAATAAATATGTACTTCGTTAAAATTGTATTTATCTAAAAATTTATTAGTATTTTAACCTCAACTATTTAGTTATTGAAAATGTTACTAAAAATCAGGAAAACAACATAAATTTTATAAGGGTCCTAGATAATACCAACAGAAACCCTAAAAAATTTACATTGACAAGTATTATAGAAAAAAAACGAACTATATGTTATATACTGTTCTTCACAATCAAACCCCAAGGTATCTGTATTGTATATTTCAACGCTTGTCGTCGCATGGTTTACCCACTAGATCTCAGTTAGATTCTGTGCTTATGTTCCCGACCCATAGTACCGAGATTTACCATAAATCGTTTGCTGTGCAGGCAGTAACCCTTTGGAATAGTCTGCCTGCTGAGATCCGTAATATTCCTCACCTTGTAACATTTAAAAACCACCTAAAACGTCATTTATTGGCTCTCCAAGTATCTTCCTGAGAACTTTTTTTTCTCCCTTTTCTTCTCTTCTTCTATTTTTCTTCTCTTCTCTTCTTCTTTTATTCCAGCAACTATCATTATGCACCGTTTTTAGTGACCATAAGTTTAGCATAGCAGCTTGCCGTTTATTCATTGTTTTTCTTATATAACTTAGTATACTGCTGATTGATTGGGTTGTTTGGAAGATATCGCTTACGCGATAAATCGACCCTTTTGCCCGTATTTATGCATTAAGTTAAATGTATACATTTTCTTTAATTTGTATTTTTTGTTTCTTATTATGGCAATAAATTTATTTATTATTATTTATTATATTCCATGGAACGGTAATAACAACTGTGTTTTTTGTGGGTTACTTTTGAAGATTTTCTATTGCTCCATATTCTATTTCTATTGGGCGAGTATTTGCAGCTTTTTTTATTGCTTCCTCTCCTCTTCATTCTTCATCACCACATTGATATCTTAGATCCATTTTTTCCTAACCTGTTCCAAACTTTAAGTAGAATTCTCTTTTTACTCATTTGACGTAGATGTCCATACCACTTTAGTTGCTTTTCATTTATAGTATCTATTATTGAGTTTTGAGCCGTCATTCTTCTTCTTATTTCCTTATTTTCAATTCGGTGCATGATGGTTATGCCGCAGCATCTTCTACAATCATCTCTGCTGTTAGCAGTAGAAAGCCAGTTCTATCTTTGGCAGAGTTTCCAAATCACTGCATTCAATCATTTCAATATCAAAAAGGTCTTCATTGCCTTCATTAACCTCCACATTGGTGGCAGAATCGAATGGCCCGTTCGGACGTAAGCCGACTTCTTTTCACAGTTTTAATACAGCTGTAGGCGCTAAAGCTTCTTTCTGTTGCTGCACTCGACGCAGGCATACTTAGTATCTTGACCGCTACTTTACTTAATGTCGATCCAAAACCCACCATACAACGGGATGTAATTTTTCCACGGATTTTAAATCATATGGTTTTCCAAATAGCTCTTCTTTAGATCGATAGAAGGCCAATTCTGCCTTTACCTCTGCAGACTTATCTGGGCTTGTTACAGTAGCCATATTGTCTATAAACTTTGTTTCTTGTATTTGTTCTTCTCTATTAAGATGAATTGTATTAAAATTTGGATCTAGAATATTAGCAGCACGATGGATTGGATTTATTGCCATTTGCTTTCTCTTAACTAAAAAGTTTTTTACTTCCCTTTCTTCTTAGTTAACCAAAGGGCTTGGGGAAAGGGTTGTTTCACAATGACTTTCCAACTCATAAAAGCATTCAGCTATTTGGCTTAACCTTGGTTTATCTCCTTCCAGTTGGGTTATGTATTTAACAATAGGGTTTATTAGGTGATAAAAGTTTGAAACTTTTACCCAAAAATATCCTCATGCAATATCGTCATGCATATAAATTTTAAATTATGATTAATTGATCCCCATCGTGTATTCACAGGTAATTTTAAGGAAATGGCTACTTTGGTGTGTTTTGTTCTTTGGTGAGTTTGCACTTTTTTGAAAGTAGCTAATAAAATATGAGAATTGTTAATTTCTTTGATGACAGCCTTAACATCTTCCATAATAGTAGACATAGTTTTCATTTTTGAAATGTCTCTAATCAACAAATTCTATAAACAGAAATATGTATATTGTCAGTTACTATAGCAAAGAATTTTTCAGTACCAACTTCTCTTAAAATTTCAGCAATATATTCTGCGGTATTTCGACAAACATTTGTTAGCAAAGTTTGATAAAACACAGGGTTGGGTGTAGTAATAATGAAGTTAAGTATGGATTCGTTCCTGTGGTTGCTCCAACCATCTCATTGTAAGCTAAGAGCATTCGCTTCTCCAATTTTCACTTTAATGTCTGCATCAACGTTTCATGCTCGGAGTCAAGTAATTTATTTGATAATAAATAACGTGTAGGCATTTTGAAATATTCAAGTGATCTCAAATGTTTGAAAAATGATTGCCATTGATTATTTTCAACAATGGCAAATGGAATACCTGTAGCATAAACAACCCTAGCTAATAGTTGATCTAACTTCTAGAATGTCATAGTCATTCGATGAGGGTCTTAACTTCTTATTCTGATGTTGATGTATCATCCACAACCATTCCATCGTCATCTAAAAATAACATTTAAGCAAATAATTTCAATATGCATAACTGCCAGCTAGTTTTCTTTCGCCTGTCGCAAATATTTTCTAAGCTTACCAATCGTTGAAGAAGTAGCTTCAACTACTAGTTGAAAAGCAAGTAGAAGAAATTTTCTCCTTTTGCTCTTTGTCAAACATTTGTTTCATGCCTATTGGGTATTGTAAACATCTTAATGAATGTTTCGTCATTCTTGTGGCATTTTTTATATATTCATAAGGGCAAAACTTACAAATGTACATTATTTTTCCATTAACTTTCTTCATATTAAAATAATTCCATCAGTACTCTTCGGTTTAGTCACAACTTTGCTTTTACCGTCCATTATTCCCGCATCTGCCATGCCATATTTCACACAATAATAAATGCACAAACCTAAACACTCTCATTCACGTCATATTGAGTCGTATCTTTGTTCATTTCTATATTTAACATATACCTCATATCGTCTTAATCCTCTGCAAAAACTATTTGGTCATATTCCCATTAAGTTGCTTTTCATTTTCCAATGTTTAAGGGTTGGGTGGATATAGATCCTAAATATTGTGGGAAGAGAGAAAAGTTTGACATCTTTTGTAGGAGAAAAAGCATCAGTTGTGAGTTATTGTTGTGATTATCAGTTTCAATTTTAATTAATATTTACTTTTGCAATTGTCTTTATTTAGTATACTAGTTCTAGGCGGGATAGTAAAGCTGGTGCAAATGTTTATTCCACCGTTCAATGTTTACATTAAAATTCAGCTTCGCAAAATGCAGATCGCGCTAGTATCTCGTTACTGGCTACGACAATATTTACGATCGGCTCGTTGAAATAAGAGGCGACGATGCCGGAATATCGCGAATTTGCACGTTTCAGCTAATAACGGACCGGGGATAGCATCGAATGACGTCACCCATGAATACAAACCCCAAGCTTAAGCGCACTTGCAATTTACGCTTTAGTTGATCGGTCGAATTATGGGTCCCATGTCAAAATAAACATATTCCTGTATCGCACCAACACAATTTCTGTTAACAATTTTTCAAAATTTGGCTCTTAAATAGAAAATCGTTAATTTAATAAAAATCTATTAATTATAACCTTGTCTTATAACGTTTTATGTTATAATCGTATAAGAGTTTATATTAAAATAGTGTGTGTAATAGTTGTTGTTTAAAAGACCTTCGATTCAAATGCAATTTATTTTAATGGTCATATAAACACCAGCACGTTTAATTAGTTGTCGAGTAAATATTTGTTTTATACAATGTGTTTCAGAATATCTGATTCAAAGTAATTTATTTCACATAAAGGAAGTGTTAATACCATTAGATGGCATTACATCTTGAGGAAAAAGTATTAGGTAAGTTGTATTAAAATAATCGGCGACAATATAAGAAAAATAAAGAAACTATTTGCTGCATCATAATGATTGTTTTCAGTGATTTGATGGTGTTTGATTTGGAATCAAACATCCTTCTCATCACCTTCGAGTCATATATTTGAGCAAAATTCTTAGCTTTTAAGCATATTTGAACATCCCTAACTTCCATAATTTCAGATGGTTTGATGATCTTTCCCGTAAAATATGGTTTGGAGCCAAATTCCAAACATAATTCTTGAAACTATCGGTGAAAAGTCGGTGTTTGGGATTCACGCCAAAAAGATACATCCCCATATACTTCCCTTCCTCACGAAATAGCCTTTTCTCCTTATACTGTTTATCTCTCAATGGGAGTAGATGCTGTGGAAAGATCTGATTTCACCTTCCTAAGCTGGAAATATTCACTTGATGGCAATTAAGATATATCGGCCCCTACAGTCTCTTATAATTCTTTTGAATTGTTTTTTCAAACACTTTTTTTGCAACTTTGGTTTCCCTTCTTAGAATTTTTCTTATTTCGATTCTACTTTATTGATATTTTTCGGTTTTTCCTTCTTTTTCTATCTGTGTCTCTTCTTGTTTTTTTACCCAACCCAACCTACCAATTTTTCTTTCCAGACTTTATTTTATAACCATATGGGTTGTGAAATAATAAACCACTCCCCTTACTCTTGGTTGTAGATATGAAATACTTCGATCACTCATTTCTAAGCCGTTAATCTTAAGCACACGACCAACTCATCTACATAAGCCACCAAATCAATACTCCGTTCTTTATCGAATCTCAGACCACTATCATAGAAGAGATTCCGTAGCGTAGAACCCAATGCAAACTCAGCAGGAAACTTCAAAGCTATAGAACACGTCCACTATTCTCATTAAATAATTCTTGATGCCTCCTTTTTTCAGCGCTTTAGTGATCATTGCTCAAGGAGTCGGGTAATGTCCATCATAAATTCATCTCTAGCAAAATTGTATATTCCAAGCAAGCTTACGTAAATAACTATAAGTATCGCAGGGAGTTTGATAAAACATAAATCGATTATGACTCATGGATCAACGATCAGTAAGTTTGATTATACCATCATCTATCTCAATTGGATTTCAAACCTTTATTTTGGTATTGGCATGGGTCTAATCCTCCCATTGAACTACTTTAGTTCTATAGTTTAAACCCCTTTTTCACTTATTTCTAGACGATTCATTTCATCATCAAGGATCATCGTTTGCGTTTCCGCAAACTGGTATCTCTCAACCCAACCTTTAACAGTCACTCTGGTTCAACTCTTTGATCTTCTTTTTCGTGTTCTGTTCTATCCTTCCCATCAAATCTTGGGATATCTTCGTTATGCTTAGAACGTACTCTTTAAATACGAAGCCCTTGAAATATACTCTTTTTAAAATCTTTAAAATCAGTACTTCCCATTGAAATGGTCATTGTAGTAAATATCCGTTTCTTTCGGGTTGGACAAATCGAGAATGAGTCAGGGATGACAACGATGATGGAGTCGCAGGCTACCAACTCTCTGAGGAGCTTTCAACATAGAAGAATATTTATTTGATAGGAGTGCTCTTCAAGTTATTAAAGGACTCCATAAACAAATCCAATCTTTTTTCTTACCAATGTCGTATTCTGCACATATTTAGTAATACACTATTACTACTACTAATACATTAATTTCAATAATGCTGATGGACATTGCGATTTTTTTTCCTCTTTAATATAAAGACTATCCATATACCATGAGCTTCAGATTTAATTCCTGGCATTGCCAAGTCTTCTCATTTCATAAACATTTTCTATACATATGTATATCTATACTACATGGCAAACTTTTCTATGCAAATTACCTACACATCAATGAATCTCATAAACCGTTTGAAACATGGATGTTTCTGGCATGAAGTTAAAGTTGTTGTGTATGCAGATTAAAATGGCTAAACTAAATAGATATAATTCAAATCACTATTTCGAGCTATTAAGTAGAGTTTTTTCTCTAACAAATCAATTTTTTGAGGTAGCTAACTATCTGGGTGTTGATGTTGATGCCGTACTGTTTGAAATATCAGACCATGTACTAGCAGTACATGATAAAACTATATTCTGGCTATCATAATCTCACACATAAATAGATTGTTTCAACTCATCGAATCCTGATGGTCTTAGATCTCTCGTAGAGTACTCCGTACTCAGACCAACTTGAAATACAACGAAAATCGTTTGGGAGTGCTTAATACATCTGAGGAAGTGGTTGAACACTGGAGACATGTTTTAAAATGACTGGAGTTATGATCATGGATTTGATATAACGAAAGTTTAAGACCACTATTGAATGTATTAACATGGAGAACTTTAAACTAATATTCAAAAAAGTGCATTCTTTCAGAGTCTACTTCCCGATCAAACGTTGCGAAAGAGGTGATCTTCTACGTATTTAGTTATGTATTATTTATATAGAGCTCCTTACATCTTCTGAACACTTTTGATTTATCCTCAAATGTCCCGATGTGAGATAAGGACGATGATTGAGCAACTTACAAGAATATGGATGAATATGAATCCATAGGCTAAGAACTGTCTCGGACCTCAAACCTTTAATCAGACATAACATTTTCTAATTCAAACCAATAACGATTTTTAATACATTTTCTTTATTATTTTATATTTAACTTCGAATTTCATTAACACACTTAAGTATAAGTTGAAAAAATTAAAAGCATAATAACCTATTGCAACTGCGATTAATTAGCTTAATAATGATTGAAGGGATTAATTTATGATAATAAATTTATTATTACGAATCTATATTTATCACAACAATTAAATCTTATTATTTCTTATTTTCAAGGAAGTACTTACACGAAACCAATCATTATTGGTAACTTATCTTCTCCGTATAACCTCGTCACAAGATTACCTCATCCAAAAAGCCTTTCAGGTCAACAAACATGTCCTGTCATTGTTAAATACATTCGACCTTCACAATTCTTTAGAATAATCGCTGTCACAGACACAGTGATTATATACGTACATATACAAGAAGTGTGTGTATCCTTAATCGTTCCTTACGATCTCGTATGGGGTATTTTAAGCGGCACGTTAATCGAAGAGGAGGAGGAAAAATTTTTTCTTCTTCTTTGGAGACGAGGCCAAGAGCGTACGTCTTGATGGATGGAGAGGCGATGAAATATGGCCGAAATAATTACACGCCGACTTTTGTGGCGATTTGTTTTCCGATGTATACGCGCACTTACGCTCGATAATTAACCGAGAGCTTTATGCTTAAAATGAAAGACCATCTGGTGAGGTCATTTAGGAAGTTATCGCAAAACTTCCGCGTTTATTTTCATGTAATTTTTTTGGTTTATTATTAGCGTTAGAAATTAATGGATGTATTAAAGGGTGAATGAAATAAAATTTTTGCACACCTCGCGTATCCGTCAAGTTTATTCTGATCCTAACAAATAGCCCCGCGACTCAAGATTAATACCGAGCTATTACATTTTATAGCACGGGATAATTGAACTCTTTGTCTCCTTTATTACCGCTAGTCGGATACTAAATATCCCCAGCTATTCCATCCCTTTACCAGTAATTCGAAAACAAACTCTCTCTAACGAACAGGCGGTTTCTAAAGTTCCATTCGTTATTCACCCGCCTCGAGACGATTAATTTACGACTGCCATAAGTAATGAAATTGTATAAATCTAACTTGTAACAATCGATTACGGCAGATTTGTGATTTTTAAACTCCTGTTGACAGAAGAATGTCGACTTGCACAATCCAGTTATTGGTCAAAGCACCAGCTCACCTTCAGCTTCGCTTCAAAACACCGCATTCCTAATTCTCTATACCATACTACGCAGTTGAGCAATGTGTTTACCTACGATTCTACGTGTTCGTATATCTCTTTCGCGTCAGAAAACACATATAACATTGATGGTATCAATTTCAGAATTTGTTTACAATGTTAGAGACGTCGGAATATATTGTGATAGTAATGTTGTAACGTTTACGGCCACGTACAAATCATAATAAGATTTAGATTAAATTTGAATCGTAATTTTATTAAATCTTTGACATGTATATTAACATAATTGGAATAGTTTTAGTGGATTTCATCCCACACATTTTAAATAAGCACCTGTATATTGGTCTCACGTCCAGAATGAGAATGTGTACACCGTTCAAATGTCGCGTCCTTGTCGTTTTCCTCACCGGTAACAAGCAAGCGAGCACCGTTCCAGCCACAGCCTTTGAATAATGAATGAATACGTACCATTAAAATGTAAAGTGTAATACCCCAAGATAGTAAAACGGGCGTCGGAGTTGATACCCACGAATTCTGACTTAACATTTTCACCACTTGCATTTTTTGCAGGAAGACGAGGAAGCCGTCAGACCTAAGAAATTGAGGATTTGCATAGCCCCCATTATTCATTCTTCCGTTTAATTTTTGACATCAAAGAACCTCCAAATCTTTTAAAATTTCACTACTCGTAATTCTAAGATGAATCGTTCACCTTTTCTCTCGCTTCATATATGCAAATATGTCACGAGACGATTAGCGCCTCTTATCGCACACTGGAGAGTCGTTCTCGTGCTACGTACTAATTCCTCCACCTCATAAAACTAGTTTAAACACTGCCCGAGGAATAAGTAAGTAAGAAGGCGAATTAAGATACGCGTATACCATCACACAAAGAGGCAGCTACGTGTGCTCGGAAATCTAATCACTAAATTTGCATGAAGAAACTTATTAGTACTCGCTTATGCATCGTAAATAAGTAATCTAACCGCGGTGACAAGCAGAGAGGCGTGATTCTTCTTTTTTGCAACATGTTCCAAGGAGGAAACGACTGGATCCGAAGGCCATAAAGAGCACCTGGTGTCGGGACGCGCGACCCCTCGACCCCTTTATAACCTCCATTGAAGGATATTGTCTCTAGATCTGACGCGAAAAAAGAACGTGGTATAAACGTATTGATCGTTCGATACAAAATAGCTACGTATAAATCATATAGCCAAGGGACGAAACGTGAATTTTTCAAGCTATTCCCTCCACTAAAGTCACCGAGATATATCTTACCCCCCCAAGGGAGTTTATAAAAGTTAGAAAAAGTTGTGTTGAATGAGTTCTTTTCTATCCATTCTATCTCTATCCAATTAAATTCGAAATGTTATGCAAAATAAAATACACAAGAAAACTTTTCATGTAACGTAGTCGTTTTTTCGATAAAAATATTCGTTACTGATAAATTTTTTGTGATATTAAAAAATCCCATGTATTTCTGGGATTTAAAAAACGATTTGTGTTAAATGAAAGGTTAAAATGCATTCTTTAAAATGATATATGATAACCTCTATGTTAATAATTAAGATTTTGAGGAAAACGCATTAGAAAACGTGCTGAAATATCAAGACAAGACGAAAAAATTTTTCAGAAATCGATATTAAAAAATCACATGCACCATATTTCTACCACCATTATATACCAAATGAAAGCTAGAAATGTCTTCTTCAAAATGATGTATGATAACCCCTATGTTAATAATTAAGATTTTGAGGAAAACGTGTTAAAAGAAATGTTAAAAAATCAGGACAAGAGGGAACATTTTTTAGTTACCGATATTTAAAAAATCGCTTACCCCATATTTCTAGGATTTAGGAAACGATTTATATACCAAATGAAAGCTAGAAATGTCTTCTTCAAAATGATGTATGATAACCTTTATGTTAATAATTAAGATTTTAAGGAAAACATGCTGAAATATCAAGACAAGAGGAAAAAAATTTATCAGAAATCGATATTAAAAAATTACTTGCTCCATATTTCTAGGATTTAAGAAACGATTTATGTACCAAATGAAAGCTAAGAATGTCTTCTTCAAAATGATATATGATAACCTCTATGTTAATAATTAAGATTTTGATGAAAACATGCTGAAATATCAAGACAAGACGGAAGAAATTTTTCAGAAATCGATATTAAAAAATCACTTGCTCCATATTTCTAGGATTTAAGAAACGATTTATATACCAAATGAAAGCTAGAAATGTCTTCTTCAAAATGATGTATGATAACCTATATGTTAATAATTAAAATTTTGAAGAAAACAAGCTGAAATAGCAAGACAAGACGGAAGAAAGTTTTCAGAAATCGATATTAAAAAATCACTTGCTCCATATTTTTAGGATTTAAGAAACGATTTATATACCAAATGAAAGCTAGAAATGTCTTCTTCAAAATGATGTATGATAACCTCTATGTTAATAATTAAGATTTTGAGGAAAACGTATTAGAAGAAATGTTGAAAAATCAGGACGAGAGGGAACATTTTTTTAGTAAACGATATTTAAAAAATCGCTCGTCCCATATTTTTAGGATTTAAGAAACGATTTATATATTAAATGAAAGCTTAAAATGACCTCTTCAAAATGATGTATGATAACCTCTATGTTAATGATTAAGATTTTGAAGAAAACAAGCTGAAATATCAAGACGAGACGGAAGAAATTTTTCAGAAATCGATATTAAAAAATCACTTGCTCCATATTTCTAGGATTTAAGAAACGATTTATATACCATATGAAAACTAAGAATGTCTTCTTCAAAATGATATATAATAACCTCCATGTTAATAATTAAAATTTTGAGGAAAACGTATTAGAAGAAATGTTGAAAAATCAGGACAAGAGGGAACATTTTTTTAGTAACCGATGTTTAAAAAATCGCTTGCCCCATATTTATAGCATTTAAGAAACGATTTATATACCAATTGAAAACTAAAAATGTCTTCTTCAAAATAATGTATGATAACCCCAATGTTAATAATTAAGATTTTAAGGAAAACATTCTGCAACATCAAGACAAGCGGGAAGAAATTTTTCAGAAATCGATATTAAAAAATCACTTGCTCCAAATTTCTAGCGATTTAAGAAACGATTTATATATCAAACGAAAGCCTAAAATGTCTTCTTTAAAATGATAAAATGATAATATGATAGATTATCCTACTAAGATATTTCTTAATATTGTAGTAATTATCTGCCCTCCCACATAATTCCCATTGAGAAACTTTCATGAAATGATACATTACATAAAAGCCACCACCCTATATTACCTAGGTGAAATAATCCTCTTACAGTCTTACGACTTCCGACTCTTGAATTCATCTCAAGACCCCGGATGATCAGGGTGTTTTTGAGGTAGATTATTCCCAATAATGAAATTCACCCGTATCCGAATCGTCGAAACTTTGGCTCGCGTCGAAGACGACCCTAACTGAAACGCTGGAATATTTCGCATTATTTTGGCGGTTGAGGAATTTATTGCAAAGCCAAGTTGTGAGAACTCGCCGGAGCGGAACCGGAACGGTATTTATCTACCGGAGGGGCTCGGAGACTGTATTTTCTTCTTATGAAAGAGGAAATGTTTAAAGGTGCTTAAAGTTTTCAGTGATTAAAAATTGTTTGAGCTATTAAAAAGTTTGCACACGTATAGTTTGGACATCTAATAAATTGGTTCACAAAACATTAAATTTGAAATTTAATTAACGAAACGTAAGCGATAAATTCCGCTTAATAACTCATAAATTACCTAAAAAGCGAGAAGGTGTATTTAACGAAAGGATACGCTCAGACGATACATGATAAGAGCGGGGCGGAATTACAAATGAACCTAAACCCGCGGGAGAGAACCATTGTGTCCCGGTTTGCATTGTTAACATTTGCACTGAAAGGAAAGGACCAAGCTCACGTGTGTTCCCGTAGAGATACCGACGTGTTTGCTTCGTCTCTAATAACTAAACTGCTCGAGACATTCGTAATAAGGTTAGTAATAGTCCAGTGCACCATATATATGATATGGGGCTCCCGGGACGGAAACACCCTCACCCTGATTTGCTGAGTCCAATAAATTATTTTGTCCATTGTCTAAAACCCTCTCACTTCCTCCGCGATCCGCCTACTCTATTTTAAAGCGATTTACTTAATACCGCCGTTAATTCTCAATGAAGCATTAATATTATTTAACGTTCAGACATAGTTAAGTTGGCAAACGAAGTAAAAGTAATTTGCGATCCAGCATGCAAGAAGCGGACGTAGTAAACCCCTTTAGTGTAAACAAAATTCCGACTGCGTAATTAAACCCTAAGGTAGGTGAACCGGAGGCGGTGGAGGCCCCGGTTACTTCTGGACGAAATTAACAAGGCCGTGCAAATTACACGAGTAAACTCTGATGAGGTCTCGGGTATTTTTATTTACTATGCCGGATTCACTTTGCAGTCGGTAATCGTTAATTTTTTATGAAACCATCTCTCTCTCCCTCTAAGAACCACTCAATCCAACTTCTTAACAACTCGAGTTACATAAATAGTTGACGTGAAATTAAAATTAAAAGTAGATGAACATAAATTGTATTAAATTTCCCAAGATTATAGTGAACAGTAATTTTGAAATGATATTAAGTCAACCATAGATAGCTATGTCCATTAGAGGGTTACCAATTCCGTCGGTAGCAAATTAGGAATTGTTGTAATTAGGCGGCAATTATCCGTCGTTCGGTGGCAGAATTGACGCCGACACGTTTGTGTCCCGTATCCCCCGCATTGGGGTGTCCCGGTCGCAATTATACGGGACGCTTCATGATTGAACGACCAGCGCGCCTGCAGCGCTGCCACCTAGTGGCCGCTTTGCTATCGCTACGGCACTAAAATCGACAGGACGATATCCGCAACAACGGAGCTCAACCGGAACCGTAGCCAACCGGAAGCTTTCTGACAAATACAGGCCACAGAATGAAATATAAACCAAAATAGACAACCTCCCCAATTTATTTCTGCTTTAACTTATTGAATATTATACTAGGTGTAGCCTATCTTTTAATTCGGAGGAGTGTTTTCAAATTGAAGCGCCAAAAAGAAGGGTTGCTATTGGTCAGTTTAGTCAGGAACTTTTTTACACCCAACAGAGTAAGTTGGGCTATTTCTAATTTCAAGCCCGCAAAATGGCCTGGAGGAGATGGAACTCTGCCTATTTTTCTGCAAAAAGGCTTAGAAGACCTGCTCCCAGTAATAATATCCCTATATAGCTTATAGCTATATACCCACACTACCTAAAGGTGGTAGGCATTCAAACGCCGACTCCAAGGCGTACAGACCAATTAGCCTAACTTCATTTCTCCTTAAAGGGATGGAAAAGGTAATCGATCAATACCTTAGAAATGGAGTGCTTGTCACTAATCCACTCCACCCTACCCAACATGCTTACCAGAAAGCTTTACAGGAGGCAATTGCAACCAAAGAGATAAAGCCCTATGTGCTTTCATAGATATAGAGGGTACTTTTGATAACATCTCCTATGAATCCATAGAGAAGGCTCTAAACGTAAAAGATATACATCCGTCGACAATCAAATGGTGTACAGCCATGTTGAAAAGTCGGCAGATCACAGCCAGTCTGGGAGGCGAGTCGTTGACTATAAAGGCGCTAAGAGGATGTCTCCAAGGGGGAGTGCTATCACCTCTACTATGGGGTCTGGTGGTTGATGACTTGATGAACACCCTAACTAAAAACGGATTTAAGATACAAGGGTATGCTGATGACCTGGTAATCACAATCCGAAGTAAATATGATACAATCATAACTCAACTAATGCAGAAAGCGCTACTACTCACCAGTAGGTGCAGAAGCAATGGGCTCAGCATTAATCCAAATAAAATCGAAATAGTCCCTTTCACTCGGAGAAGGAAGCTACAACTAAAAGCACCCTCCATTGAAAACAGAACTATTAACCTCAAAACAAAAGTTAAATACCTAGGGGTAACACTAAACAGTAAACTAAACTGGAACTCACACTTAGACAAGGTGAGGAAAAATGCCATCATGCCAAACCAGATTTGCCACAGGCTAGTATTTAGGAACTGTGGTCTCAAACCACGAATGGCTCATTGGACCTACGTAGCAATAATCAGACCCATGGTCGCTTACGCCTCATTGGTTTGGTGGCCAAAAACAAAACATAAGACAGCACAACAACATCTGGCACAAATTCAGTGGTTAGCATGTCTTAATATAACGGGTGCAATGAGATCTTGTCCGACGGCTGCTTCGGAAGCCCTATTCAGTCTCACACCACTCCATTTATACAGAGTGTTTCATTTAAAATGACATATGCTTATATCTCGAAAACCAAAACTCGAATCGAAAAAAGTTTCAAGTACTCTTTTTTTGGTGAAAAGTGTACAGGGTACACATGAGCAGATTTTTTTTCAGGGTTGCGTAAAGGCCCTTCTGACGTCATTTTCATTTTTTCAAATCGCACATTTACTTTTTTCTTTCAACGTCTTGAACAACTTGACAAACTAAATATTTTTCTTAAATTCTGCATTATGAAGATATCTACAAAAAGAAAAATAAAACAACATTTTTCAAAATGTAATTAAAAAAATTTAATTAATCATTTCATTTTTGAAATCACCTTAGAACATTGATTAAAATTTATAAAGTTACCTTTATACATCGATTAAATGCTCAAAATGATGACCATTCACTTCTAAACATTTCTTCAGTTATTGATTCGCAAGCTGCTCTGATACGGTTTTTCATATCGTTTGGTGTTGTTGGAACCTGGTTGTAAACTTTCTCTTTGAGGTAACCCCAAAGAAAGAAATCGGGAGAAGTTAAGTCGGGTGATCTAGCTGGCCAATTCACCGGTCCATTACGTCCTATCCATTTGTCAGGAAACATTTCGGTTAAAACTTCTCTTGCGGCTAGAGCATAATGAGATGGACATCCATCATGCTGATACCATAGCGCAAGTCTTCGCTCCAGAGTAAGGTCTTCCAACAAAACCGGTAAATCGTTCAAGAAAAAATTCCGATACTTTCTGCCATTCAAATTGCCATCAATAAAAAAAGTTCCAATTATTTTATTGCCAACAATGCACCAGGCATGAACTGACCAAGGTTTTTGATTATCAACTTGTCTTAGCCAACGAGGATTTTCATATGACCAGTAATGCATGTTATGACGATTTACTTGGCACATTCCAGAAATGTTGTAACTATTCGATATAAAGTTTTACGACAAGGCGCTCTTTCTCCAGGAAATTTTCGAACATAAATGCGATGGGCCTCAGCGAAATTTTCACGACTTTCCCTGTAAGCTAACACCATCTGAATTTTCTGTGGAGTAGAGAAGTGCTCCATTTTTGCTTTGATCACAATGATTCTTTCGCTTGAAATTTTTATACCACGTGCAAGTTAGCGCACATCCAAACAAGGTTTAGAACAGGATTTACTCGATTTATAAACATTAAAAATAAAAATTTTTAATCAATTTTCTAAGACGATTTCAAAAGCCCTGGTTTTTATTATGTTTACATAAATAAGTAATTAAATTTGTAACTACAGTTTACTTAAAATCTTCTCTGGTTNAAAATGACATATGCTTATATCTCGAAAACCAAAACTCGAATCGAAAAAAGTTTCAAGTACTCATTTTTTGGTGAAAAGTGTACAGGGTACACATGAGCAGATTTTCTTTCAGGGTTGCGTAAAGGCCCTTCTGAAGTCATTTTCATTTTTTCAAATCGCACATATACGATTAAGGCCAGCTAGGTCACCCGATTAAGTCAGGTGATCTAGCTGGCCAATTCACCGGTCCATTACGTCCTATCCATTTTTCAGGAAACATTTCGTCTAAAACTTCTTTTGCGACTAGAGCATAATGAGATGGACATCCATCATGCTGATACCATAGCGCAAGTCTTCGCTCCAGAGTAAAGTCTTCCAACAAAACCGGTAAATCGTTCCACAAAAAATTCCGTTACTTTCTGCCATTCAAATTGCCATCAATAAAAAAAGGTCCAATTATTTTATTGCCAACAATGCACCAGGCATTAACTGACCAAGGTTTTTGATGATCAACTTGTCTTAGCCAACGAGGATTTTCATATGACCAGTAGTGCATGTTATGACGATTTACTTGGCACATTCCAGAAATGTTGTAACTATTCGATATAAAGTTTTAGGACAAGGCGCTCTTTCTCCAGGAAATTTTCGAACATAAATGCGATGGGCCTCAGCGAAATTTTCACGACTTTCACCGTAAGCTAACACCATCTGAATTTTCTGTGGAGTAGAGAAGTGCTCCATTTTTGCTTTGATCACAATGATTCTTTCGCTTGAAATTTGTATACCACGTGCAAGTTAGCGCACATCCAAACAAAGTTTAGAACAGGATTTACTCGATTTATAAACATTAAAAAGAAAATTTTTAATCAATCTTCTAAGACGATTTCAAAAGCCCTGGTTCTTATTATGATTACATAAATAAGTAATTAAATTTGTAACTACAGTTTACTTAAAATCTTCTCTGGTTTTAAAACTCCCGCCAAAAAATAGCTTTGAAAAATTACACTGTGTAAATTAAAAAATAATTTCAATATTAACTCCCTAGGGATGAAACTAACTATGTTGTACGGTGTGCAGTAACTAAACTAAAGATACTATTCCATCAAAAATAGGGGAAACTTATATAGTCTAGTAGTTGATGTAGTTGTTGGGATGTAGTTTGCACGAAAATGAATTATTAATTACATTTGTAAAAAGTTTTACTTTCGGAGAAACTTTTTAATTTTTGCTGAAACAAAACAGTTCTTCTGTTATAACTTCAAAAATCGATTTTACACAGAAACAAAATTGTTAAACTAAAAGTGTTTGTTTTGTATTTACTGGTCTACTCTGGTCAACTCGTATATTTGAAAAATTCAAGATAAACTGTGGCATAAATTTTTTTCCTTCTGTCTTAGTAATCAAAGACTGTAAAAAATACGAATCAATTGTAATTAAAGTGACCATAAACTCTGATAAAGTTAAAATTTGTAAAAATGCCAGATAAATCAATTTTCTAGAATAAAAGTAGAAGTCGAAAATAACTTCTTGTTTCGTTTTTGAGGTTAAATATAACAAGGAATATGATACAGTTGAAATTAAAATGATCAGAAACTTATATCAAGTTTCATATCTCAAAAATTCCAGAAAAAAACAATTTTCCAAAGAAGTAGGTAATGGCATGTTAAAGTTTCCTTTTGTTTTTATTATTGCAGTCGATGGGGAATAAGTTGTTGCTAAAGTTAAGTTGAATGGGAAGTCTGGTCAACACGCAATTAGGCAAAATTCAATAAAAAGTTATTTTCCAAAGAAGTTAAATCTGATTATTAAATTAAGATGTAAGTAACATTATATCAAATTTCACTTTATTTTTTGTTGTTGAAGCTGATGAGGCATAAATGACATGAATTATGTTAAGAAAACATTAAGAAAATTCATGTTAAGAGCAAAAATGTTAGAACCACATCAAATGCAGAAACAATGTATTAAGAGCTATGTTATTTTATGTTATTATTCATAGAAACTAAACATTATGTGCAGAAGTAATGTACCTATCTTGGATAGCAAGTCAATTAACGTAGAAGTAAAATGTCAGAAGCAGAAGTAATGTTAACATCATTTACAAACAAAAGCATCAATTGCAAAAGCAAGGTATCATAGACTGAAATAATGCATTCAATGTAAAAGCAAAATATCTTAATCGGAAACAAAACATCACCCCCAGAAGCAAACTACTATAACAGGAAAAGATATTATACTAAGGTGCAATAGAAAATATTTTGTACAAAAGTACAATAATAATGGTTGAAGCAAATAATATCATACAGAGGCGAGAAACATCAGGAGCATATCTAATATCTTAGTGATTTGTTGAAGAGAAAGTTATGCGGAGAAGTTAAAATTATATGAAGAAGTATAATATCACAGACAGAAACAATGTCATGATAATTTTTAGAAGACATCATGCGATAAAGCAAGGCAAAAACACAATTTTGTGCGTAGGTGCAAAATGTTTTGAGTAGCAACTAAATGTTATGCTTTGAAGCAGAATATTTTATGCAGAAATAGTATTATGGGTAGGAGTAGAAGAAAGTTTTATTGCCAAAATCAAAATATCATCAGAAGCAAGCAAATTATTATACGGGAAATTTAAGGTCATTGTCATTTGCAGAAGACAACATTATACGCAGAAGAAAAATAAGTTGTTCAAGAGTAAGTTACCAGGTATAGAAGCAAAGTAGCAAGTGCAGAAATAAAATATCAGAAAATATTATGAGCTGGTGGAATAGAAGCTAAATATTATGGACAGAAGCAAATTGGCATACTCAGAAGTTAAATATTACGGGCGGAAGCTAAATAGCAGGGTCTTCTTTACCAAAAAGTCTTTAGAAGCAAGAAATTGTAGAGAAGCGTAAGTCAGACAACGAAGCAGCAAGGAAGAAATCTACTAACGCAATAAACTTGAATCGTATGTTGAAAAGCAATTGAATAGAGGTTTATATGAAAGTATAATCAGCACTCAGATACAATTTGCCAATCAAGTGGTAAAATTGGATGAACTACAATATTGGTATACTTTCAGTATCTTTTTAATAAATTTCAGTGCAATTTACGTAACAAAAATATAGAGAAACACACCACTAAAACACATCCATTTGTATTTAAAGAGTAGCAGGTGTTCGTTTCGCAATAAATTGAATAAGAAAGCGCAAGGAGAAACAAACATCGGTGGCACCACCGTCGCCACTTCGACGACCGTCTTCGCAATTAGGTGATTTCGTCCTTGTTCTTGCGGCGGTTGGCGAAGCGAGAAAACGTCTTTGAGAGTAGACGAGCGAAGCCATTTCGCCCCCGGTGCTCGCAACCCAGCATTTATAAAATGAAAAACCGGAGTCTAAGTAAAGCAGACCGCTCCGCCGGTTCGTTCCTCGCCGCAGATGTCGTTCTCTCGCACCCTTTTTTTTCTGTTGCGACAACCCTACCGCGCGGTTTACGTCTGGTTTTATAAATAACCAAAAGAACACAAAAAAAACTATTCTCTGTTCCCGGCATTTAGTTAATTGGGAGGTTAATTATTGCGACGAAACAGCGCTCGTTAAACACTCGTAAGTTTCGAGAGCAACGATAAAAGTCGCCCCGAAAAGAACGAACTTTAACTAGCACTATTTGGTTTTATTTAAACGGTAATTTATTGGTTTCGATATAAGGGGGGACGCGGGCTAATAAAAGGAACCGATTAATACCCCGACGATGTAAACCGGGGGTCGTTTAACGAGCATAATTCGCCGATATCGATTCGCTCGGAGGAAGATTCGGATGCCATAAAATCACAACATCGTGGTTTTAGAGCATGTTACGGCCGTTATGGCTAAAAGACTGCCGCGCGATTGAATAAATTTCGCATTTGCTGTCCGAAACGTTGGGATGGACCCCGATTTATTTCCACAATAAATGGACTTGACGTTGTTTCAAGAATAGAACAATGAGGAAATATCTCAATCCTATTTTATTGGTAGATATATACACATCGATATCATTATACTATTGTATTGTATCATATATGTGGTTCGGCCAATATCTTTTAAATAAAAATATCTTTAAATGTGATGAAATGATTTCTTGTTTTCCGAACTAACATTAAACCTAGAACTAGAAATATTCGGAACGGCTAAACCCGAATGATTCCAGTTCTAGGTCTAGTGTTAGTTCTAGTTTTAGTTCAATAAAAATATACAACAATCTATCGCTAAATAACAATTTAAACGGAAAAATCCGTTTCAGTATGTGAAACTTTTAGGATTTGATTATTTAGTGTAGTTTGAAATGTACAAAATAGAGCTGCAAATCATCTTTTGGGTATTTTCTAACTGAATTGAGATATTTTGATGACAGATATCTCAAAAAAAAGCCCCATTAATCAAAATTTCAGAATCATACAGAAAATCCCGTTTCAGTATCTAGAATTTTTAGGATTTGGTTACTTAGCATAGATTGAAATCTACAAAATAGAGATGTAAATCATTTTTGGATAACTTCTGTTTTAATTGAGATATTTTGATGACTCATATCCCAAAAAAAAGCCCCATTAATCAAAATTTCAGAATCATACAGAAAATCCCGTTTCAGTATCTAGAATTTTTAGAATTTGGTTACTTGGCATAGCTTGAAATCTACAAAATAAGGATGTAAAGAATTTTTTGGATAACTTCTGTGTTAATTGAGATATTTTGATTACTGTTGTCTCAAAACAAAGCCCAATTAATCAAAATTTCAGAATCATACAGAAAATCCCGTCTCAGTATCTAGAACTTTTAGGATTTGGTTGCTTAGCATAGCTTGATATCTACAAAATAGAGATGTAAAGAATTTTTTGGATAACTTCTGTGTTAATTGAGATATTTTGATGACTAATATCTCAAAAGAAAGCCCAATTAATCAAAATTTCAGAATCATACAGAAAATAATGTTTCAGTATCTAGAATTTTTAGGATTTGGTTACTTGGCATAGTTTGAAATGTACAAAATAGAGATGCAAAACATTTTTTCGATAACTTCTAAGAAAATTGAGATATTTTGACGACTGATATCTCAAAAGAAAGCCCTATTAATCACATTTTCGTGGTCATATAAAAAAATATGTTTCAATATCTAGAAATTTTAGGATTTAGTTACTTAGTACACTTAAAAATGTACAAAATAAAGATGCAAACCTTCTCTTGTATATCTTCTTAGTGAATTGAGATATTTTGATGAATTATATCTCAAAAGAAAGCCCAAATAATAAATATTTTATTCCGTTATAATACGATCCAATTGAAATTCAGATACTTTCAAAGTCTTGTTCTAACAACCACTTATAATTAATTGTCAAATTGAAAATTGCGCATTTCTTTGATAACTGATGAGTGAATCATAATATATCGATGACTGATATCTCAAAAGAAACCCTAATTAATCAGAATATCATGATTATAGAGTAAATTCAGTTTCAGTATCTAGAATTTTTTAGATTCGATTATTTAGCATTTCTTGAAACGTTCAAAATACCAATGCAAGCCTTTTTTCAATAACTTCTGATTAAAATGAGATATCGTAATGAATCATATCTCAAAATAAAGCCTAAATAATAAGAATTCTATTCCAATATGATACGTTTCCATTGGGATTCCCAAACTTTTACAATCTTGTTCTAACCAAAAGTTATAATTAGCTGAATAAGGTTGATGCAACTCTCTGATAACTATTGAGTGAATGAAGATATTTTGATGACTGATATCTCAAAAGAAAGTCCAATTAATCAAAATATCAGAATCATACAGAAAATCTCAATACAGTATCTAGAATTTCTAGGATTTAGTTACTTAGCATAGCTTGAAATCTACAAAATAGAGATGTAAAGAATTTTTTGAATAACTTTTGTGTTAATTGAGATATTTTGATGACTGTTGTCTAAAAAGAAAGCCCAATTAATCAAAATTTCAGAATCATATAGCAAATCCCGTTTCAGTATCTAGAATTTCTAGGATTTGGTTACTTAGCATAGCTTGAAATCTACAAAATAGAGATGTAAAGAATTTTTTGGATAACTTCTGTGTTAATTGAGATACTTTGATGACTGATATCTGAAAAGAAAGCCCAATTAATCAAAATTTCAGAATCATAAAGAAAACCCCATTTCAGTGTCTAGAATTTTTAGGATTTGGTTACATCGCATACCTTGAAATCTACAAAATAGAGATGTAAATCATTTTTTGGATAACTTCTGTGTTAATTGAGATATTTTAGATAGCTGATATCTCAAAAGAAAGCAATATTAATCAAAATATCAGAATTATACAGAAAATCCCATTTCAGTATCTAGAATTTCTAGGATTTGGTTACTTAGCATAGCTTGAAATCCACAAAATAGAGATATAAATCATTTTTTGGATAACTTCTGTCTTAATTGAGATATTTTGATGACTGATATCTCAAAAGAAAGCCCAATTAATCAAAATTTCATGATCATAGAGTAAATTCAGTTTCAGTATCTAGAATTTTTTGGGTTCGATTACTTAGCATTGGTTTCAAAATACCAATTTTTTTTAATAACGTCTGATTAAAATGAGATATCTTAATGAATCATATCTCAAACGAATGAGTTATAAATAATAACAATTTTATTCCAATATGATATGTTTTCATTAGGATTCCCAAACTTTTACAATCTTGTTCTAACCAAAGGTTATAATTGTCTGAATAAGGTTGATGCAACTCTCTGATAACTATCGAGTGAATGAAGATATTTTGATGACTCATATCTCAAAAGATACTCACTTAATCAGCATTTCATAAAAGTTGATAAAAGTTTCGGGTTCAGCCTTGCATCTTCAGATATACAACAATCTAACGCTGAATAACAATTAAAACTAGAACTACTGTCCTTGATTTATACATCACGGGGAATACCCCAAGTTTATCTATAAACTGTAAGCGCTAACATTTATATTTAAATATACAGATGTATTAAATAGATAATATTAATAGTATGACTTAAAAGTATTTTGTTGAGATTTTACTGTAATTTAATTTATTTCACATCTACGAACTAATTTGAGTACGTAATATGGGCGATTTACGTAAACTTGACAATAAACAGCGAATTGTGGTCTCGAGAGAACGCGATAATTGAATTCGTAGCCCGTCCGATCGCGTCACGTGATTCGGACAAAAGTTTTTGCAGCGAAACTACGGGTATTTTCATGCTTTGCGTACGATAACAACGCGACCGAGCCGATGTAAATTGTTAATTAGTCAAAACGGTCTACGCGTTTAAAACAACACACTCGCAAATACGCGTTTGCAACATTCCACCCCTAACAACCACAATTTCTCTCGTTACGATTTACTAATTAGACTTATGAATAATTAAAATCATCAAACATGATTGGAATCATGTGGGAAAGTGAGACCTTTCTTATTTACCGGCACCTCCGCCCGTAAATAAATAAAAACGAAAGTTGTCAAAACCGTTGGGACGTTTCTTCGGGGACCCGGAAGTGTATAAGCTCGTCTGCGGTGCTGTTACTGTGCCGTGTACGTTTCTTTTGTCCCCCCCACGAGATGTGTTTATCACAATAAACCCTATCATGTAGAGAATGCGAACCGCGCCTCAGTTCCTACGAGACCTTTGAGGATCTTAATGGTGGTGGGTGGGACGATGACAATGGGGTCACGCCTGCGGTAAATGGTACGCGTGGTTTTTACGGCTTGATAATATTGGTCCAACAACTCGAGTAAGGTTGTCAAACAAAAAAAATAACCCCAGCTCCATCTTGGAGAACAATAACGTTTCAAATTTAAAAATAAGAAAATAAAATTAAATTTGATATATTTATTTGGTATTATAGAACAGCTGGTATAATAAAAAAATTAAAGTTAAATCTTTTTCGTTTAAAATTATCGTATTATAATTTACTAACAAAAATATATTATAATAAGTACTTATGTACAATAATATTCCTTCACAAGCAGCTGTAATTTAAAAGAAGTATTGCTTAAGATTCTCTTTTTGTATCATTTGTATCAATACTATTAGTATTCGTAAATGTTTTGCTTAAATATTTAACAGTATAAATTATAAATACACATCTATGTACAACTAATATCACATTCCTATCAGTGGAGCCAATTAATAATATATTTCTTTAAAATTGCAATCATCAAGATTGGAATAACGGCTGCTAGGAAAACGTATTAAAATAAAATAGAAACTAGATTTGCATATTTGACCTCTAAACGCTTAAATTATGATGTCATATTCCACTAATTAGAAGAACGTCTTATTAGAATAAACCACTAAAAATAAATTGAAAAAAAAAAATAAATCTCAACATAATAATTTTATAGATTTGACAATTTAAAACAATTAAAATCTAGGCATGCTTCCGTACTTTTGATTTGGAGGCCATATAGGACCGCTTTCGCTGTTCTCTTCGGAATTATTCACTTGGGTTCTTGTAAAGGTATTCATTATGGATTCCCGCAAACGCTCCCTGAACGTCATGTAATCCGCACATTGATTATGTGGACCAAAATTAAAGTCTGCCACTTCAACCGTGAATCTACAAAAAATATTTTTTAATTCAAATTAATTTCTTTATCAACGAAAAAATTAACCTCCTCCTATTTTGTATATGATACGAAACTCCAAATATAATTAATACAATCGCTAATATACTGAAAGAAACAGGAACCACGATAACCGATAATTGTGCTTGCTTTTTTACTAAAAAAAATATTTAAAAAAGATTTATGTTAAATTAATATTAAATTAATTACCTTCGTAAACTGTTACTGTAATTGGCCGAACCATTTTATTGATGTCGTTAGAAATAACAACAACAATGGTTTGAGGCCCTGGCGTCCCATAAAATCTGATGATTGGAAAATCACAAGAATCAAGAGTAAGAGGATTAGCGCATGTCTCATTTCCTGTTATATTGTGAATGTGCGGGTAATAAGTAAGGCAATAACTGAAAGATTTTGAACCTTCACATTTTATTTTTAAACGTAAGATATCGCCTTGATGTACCCAATTGTTACCACTAATTGAAAAATTTGATACTGGAGCTAAAAAAATTTATTAATATTAAATGTATTAGCTACTATGTGAATTTAATTGTTTGTTTGTTCATAAAGGTGTTAAGTTCATAAAACGAGATCACAACATTTTCGATTACTGTTGAATATATCATAAAATTATAAAATTTTTCAAAACTGTTGTGCTCCATTCAGTTACACCCGTCTAAATCTATGCAGTACCTAATAATTTCTGAAATAAGACGGTAAATTATTCTGTAAAGAAATGAAAAACACTGCAAAGAACTTATGCTATCAAGTCTATGTAAATGATATGGCGCAAAAAGTTGCTAACAATCGTAAAGATTGTGTTCTTCAAGATAGAAAGATAATCCGAACTGTTTATCAGAAAGGCTTTAAATGATATTCAGTATATCAAAATGTTTACATAAAGTTATGTTTGAACCTAAACTTTCGACACTTCCTTTATTTCCGTCATTTCAACTCATTCGTTAACAATAACAATTACTTATTAAATATAATATTTATTGATTTGAACTAAGTAATCATTTAAGATTTGCTGTTATCTGAGGAATGTTATCACCTTGTGTTGACAATTAACTTTGATTGTGTCCCTCAAGTTGCTCAGTTTAAGTACAACCCCTTTGCTGTTTACAAAGTTAAATTGTGTAAACATTCCAGTGTTCTATCAGAGGTTAGTGGATGTTGGTGCACCTTAGTTCATGATTAGGAGACGATATTAGAACTTAAAATCGCATATGCGTTCCAACGTCATAGATCGACTCATTACTAATGCGTGTAATGTTGGAAAGACCTTTAAGTCTGATGCTAAACATGTTCAGAGACTCGAGGTTTTATGTAATTTAGCTATTTATCAATTATCGATCAAGGTCATCATCTGCCAGTAGAAGTTGAATAAATGTTGAAGCACGCAAACAACTTACTACTGGGTTTGAAGCGATTCCAAACTTTTTGTCAAGGGTCATGCAAATATTGGAATGACGATTTATGTTATGATTCTTGACAAATCTACTCTGGCATTAACTCAACGCCTTGGATTCATTCACTTTGAGTTAAAGTGATTCTTCTCTGACTTCTTGGTAAAATTTCCAGCATCGACATTTCTGGTCAACATTTGTGAAGACCGCCTCTCTTATACCCAAAAATGATACCCCATCAATTTCTGTTTTCTGATGTTTTGTTGTGCTCCAACATCATCCATCGTCATCTACGCTATTTATGTTCCTTGTATGCTTATGTATTAAAGATTGTGTTGAAAATTATCGAGTAGTAAAAACTGTTTTTTTTTACAATTTCCACTGACTTGCCTGCTAATCTGCAAATCTAGGACCATACATCCCTCGTATGACCAGAAAATAAGTACCGTTTTGTCCACTGTATTGCATGAGATTGTCACAAAACGATTAAATTATCGGAAATTGTGTTCCCGTTGGGTTCGACCCTACCGACTTGGAAGTGCTTTGACATTTCTTACTCGATACAATGATGAAGGAGGTGAATTCTTAAGCAAAATTATGACCGGTGATGAAACTTGGGTTTGTCATGTCACTCCAGAATCCAAACAACACTCAGGATCCAGCAAAAAACTAAAATTTAAGACAACTTTGTCGTCACTTCCGGCATCTTTCCATGAATGGTGACAAATGTCTGAACAATGGTGACAACTAAGTAGAAAAATAGTTTAAGACATGCTCTTACAAGTAAAAATAAGTTTTGTTTTGAAAATATGTTTTTATGTGTTTTTTTCAAAACGGTACTTATTTTACGGACTCGCCTCGTACAATAAACTTTCCTTTTCTTCATAAAATGAACTTTTCATCGGCAGCTGCTTTTCCGTGCTTTCCGAGCTTCAATGAACAGCCATTCGTTACGTCGCTCTTGCCGAATAATTCGGTGTTCATCCATTTTATCGCCGTATATTATATTGTTATACGACGGTCGACATTACAAAAGAACACTTACCTTACATTTCTTCACGGTATAATAGACATTACAAAAGAAAACTAACCTAACACAACATTCTTTTTCCGGATGATTGACAGTCCAAAAGAATACTAACCTTACATTACTTTAAACTAACCTCGCTTAACAATCTTTAGCTGTAAACTAAATTAACACTACACAATGTATTTTAATTATTTTTTATTAATTAATATAATAAAAACTAATTAGCCGATATTTGTTTTGAGATACAGGGGCTTAAAGCCAAATTCGGACAGTAGAGTAATAATACTTTCTTACTAAAAAAATATTCAAACGAAAATTGCTAGGAAAAAAAAAATTAAATTAATTTTCAGTAATTTATTAACTGCATATTCAACCACAAAATACTAAAATTTATTCACTGTAATAAAATAATATATGAATAAATTAAAACAGCACAAAAACTAGGCACAAGCCAAACTCGGCAGCCATAAGTAAAAATTACAAACAATTGCATGTTGTAGAAGCTTTGACAGTTGACAAGGGGATTTCCCTAATTGACTTCTTTGTATTATTCGCGTGGAAATGTAGCTTTTTATTCGAAATGTCGAGACAAAGAGGCCAAACAACGATTGAAATTAGAAAATTAGTGCTTAAACATTCCCAGGGAGGAAAATCGGTACGAGAAATTGCAAAAATTGTAGACAGAAGCCATTTTACTACAGAAAATGAACTAGGGATATAACATAATGCTAAATTATATGGTAGAAAGGCGATCAGATTAATATTTGCGAAAGAGCACAAAAATAATAAAAAATTTTCTTTTTTGGAAAACTGTTCTATTTACTGATGAAAGTAAATATAACATTTTTGGGTCAGACGGTAAGCCATATATGTATGGAGAAGAAAAAATGAGAAAATGCGTTTAAAACATGTAAGGACCAACTGTGAAACATGAGTCATTTACAGCTGCTGGACCAGGATCTTTGCATTTCATTGAGGAATAATGAACCAAAATGCGTATCTCAATATTTTAAAACCCAATTTACTTCGTAGCGTGGGTAAACTATCTCTTGGAAGCGACTGACGATTCTCATGTAACGGAAACGCAACCCCAAAGCCTAGACATAAATCCCATTGAAAATTGATGGCATTATTTAGATAACAAAGTTCTGAAAGATGAAGTTTCTAGTAAATCTGAGTTGAAGAGCTCCTTGTTGGAAGAATAAGAGAAAATTCCACCCATGTTTTGAGAAAAATTGATACAGTCAATACCTAACCGGCTTAAAATGGTTATAAAAAACAAACTCAATACTAATATTTATGACAAAATTGTCGGTCAGACGGGGTGTGATAAGTCTTGGTTATCTCTATAAGATACTAAACAATAAAGTGCTCCATCAATTTTAAGAGGTGTTGGTTTGTATGTCTCTGCATGTTCTGGTCGCCCTAGGGCTTTGTTAATATTATTATTAAATAATTAAATAATAGTTTAATATTATTAATTAAATAAAATGGTAATATTATACAGTGTGTCCGTAAAATAACGGATATAGGCGATAAAATCATTATAAACGGTTTATGGAAAAATCCCTGAAACGGATCTAAAGATTTAAATTTTTTAAATCTTTTTTTAAACGAGTTATGACGTCATCGATATTTTTTTCAAATGGTAATCCTCCAATTTTTTACGGAATATGAAAGAGGATCTTTTTCTGAATCTAGTACACTTAATATTAATATTGGTTACATAAGAAAATTTTCGAGAAAAATTACTTTAAAGATTAACTTCTTCAAATTTGCTTCAAAATAGTAACCTATGGTAACCAATTGTTTGAAACAATTCCCTGAGTGTGAAAAACTGATTTAAGAAAGCTTGTTGAACTGTGGTGGCGCGCCATCTTGTTGGAATAACTGCCATTGGAATTCAGGGGGGACAACATTATGATATCGTTTTGAAAAAATCTAAATATCTCCTTCCTGTTAAGGTTTCCTCAAAAAGTAAGAAGTCAGGACAGTATCCCGTACTATTTCGCTCCACACATTGATGTTTTGCAGATATTGAGTGTGCGACTTTCTTGCCCAATATCGATTTTGAGTAGCCCAATACCGACTATTTTGTCTATTTACTCAATGTGAATCCCTCGTCAGAAAAAATATATTTTCGACAAACTCTTCGTCATCGTAGCAAAATTGTTGTTAGAAAAAATACGACTCATTGCTCGTCAATGAAGTTTACTTTATATAATATTTTGCGGTTTTTAAAACTATAGGAACCGTTGATTAACTAATATCCAAATTTGACCCAATACCCCTGACAGTAACATAAGGGTTTTCTTGCCCAGCCAAAACCACCTTTTGTTGAACCTCTCCCGAAACATTTGGTCGGGTAAACTTCGAGAAATCTCGAAGATGTCTATGCTTTTTAAATTTAATCACAGCTAGGCTTGCTTACCATACTAATGAGCTAAGCAGTTTTCGATCAAGAAATGTTCCATAAGGAGGTCAACTACTTACAGAATCATTTTTTGACACTGAGAAAATTGTTTAAAATAATTGGTTACCATAGTTACTCATGCTACTGCTATACTCTGTTTTTAAACCAGGAGGAGTATTTTAAATTTGTCACCAGATTGACCTTGCACGTGATTGGTTGAATGCGAGGAAGGTTCACACACAGGCAATTTTGATTTTAAATTTGAAGGTTAGGTTATTGACAATTCGACAGTTTCGTGTCATTATTGTAAATTTTGTGTTCTTAAACCCTTTATTATATTTTGAAATAAATACACTTATAACTTTAATGTTAATTTGTATGTTTAGTGTTGACGATAACAAACGAAAATAAATACAATAATAAGTAAATAAATAAATAATAATAATTATTAATTTAAATTTACCGCCAAAATATCTAGTGATATTTTCTGGTGATTTTTCCTAGTGTAAATCTGACTTTCGCGTTTACTCCTCCTGGTTTAAAAACAGAGTATAGTTTTATCATATCAACAAATTTGAAATAGTTAAACTTTAAAGTAATTTTTCTCGAAAATTTTCTTATGTAACCAATATTAATATTATCTGTACTAAATTCAGAAAAACATCCTCTTTCATATGCCGTAATAATCTCACTCATTACCAATATTCTCTGTGTTATACAAGGAGTTCAGAACTAAATGTTTTATGGCGCTCAACTGATTGAGTATTGGTTGTTAATCACTATTTTATATTGTGGTCTGATTTTTTTAGTAGATGTTGTTCTATAGATCTTAGTTATTCTACTATTAAGATAGTTGAAACATGTAATTAGGGTAACCTGTTTGTTTCAATAAATAAATAAGACTAAATGTTAGTTATTAAAAATATAAATACATTTTCTAAATTTTGTTTACTGTCCGTGTTTTACATAGTTTTTAGCTATGGCTGTCTTAATTTAGCGCTTAGTTGGTTATTGTCCAAGTTTAGCTTGTGCCTACTTTTTGTACTGTTTACGTTTATTTTTATATTTTTTTATTACAGTGAATAAATTTTTGTATTTTGTGGTTGTTTTTTGAACATTACATTTTTTCCTACCGGTTCAAGCTAAAAAATTTTTAAGAAAAAAACAATAATAATAATAACCCAAGGGCCCAAGTTGGGTTGGAAGAAATACAAGAAAAATTTGAAAAAAAACCCTTTTTTAAAGAATTAGCGAAGAATGCGCTTCAAGGAAAGCAGCTATTACTCTGGAAATACTTGGAATTTCACTATAATGGTCAAAATCATAAAATTACTTAAAAAACACAAATTTCACTACATGGTATTTAAATGATGGAATTGAATAGCACAGTTTTAAAAGAGTTTCTAATAAAATTACTTGATACATCCAATTTATTGTTATTGAAAATTGGGTGATCTTGTTTTATAACTTAAAAATCTTTTTTTTTCTACTTGAAATTTCATGTTGTTAGAATCCAATACTAAGTTCATGATTATGATTTTTATAAACTAAAAAACTCACCTTTCACAGTAACAACCTTTGAAAAATAACCATAAATACTACCTGCTCCTACAGGCAAAATAGTATTATTACAAATCATAGGGCTACCTTTAATTGTTTTATTTGACTTAATTAATAAACTTTTATCGTACACATCAATTTTATTCGAATGAGCCGCCCTTTTACTTCGTTCAATCGCATTATTTTTTACTTCAACCAACTCACTACTTGAAACACTTTTTGAAGTAGGAATTCCCACTGAAGTACTACTTGGTTTTACAGTAGTTGTTGTAGTTGGTGGAGTTGTAGTTGTTGTAGTAGTTGTTGTGGTTGTCGTAGTGGTTGTAGTTGTTGTGGTAGTTAAAGGTTCATAACCACCAACAACTAATGCCTCAATTTTATGGACTTTATCAATAGTTTTATACTCATTTTCAAATTTTAAATTGCCAGTAACCCCTTCATAATCACAATCAACAAACCAATAAGTCAAAACGGACATTGATTGATTCTTTAAAAAATTAAAATCAGCATCATTCAGTTTTATTTCATGGGAAGCTATCGCTGCATTAGAAATAAAAGTATCCATTATTGTGTTATTTTGGATAATGTTGAATCTCCCATTTAATTGTTCTATACAAAAAAGATTATAATTAAAACAAAATATTGGGTGAAATAAAGTATTTACCAGTTATTTCAAAATCTTTAACAGCAGATGCAATCGGATAATCAAACACAAGATAAGATTTGTACACTGTAATTACTAGCTTATAATCTCCTGGTGTGACATTTGTGTAATTAACCTTCCATTCATCCACAGCTTCTTGATACTCAGTCTAAAATTATAAAAATTTCTTAATAAATTCAACCAATTTTTCTACATACAGTTCTTGAATGAGATGGTCTCGTATTATCTTGCCACTCAAATTTATAAGTCGATGTTGCTGGTTTATCATCTTCATATAACTCGGCCCGGAATGTTAAAGTAGCTCCAACAACAACTGGACTGTCGCTTCGTAATCTTAATTCGTAAGAACAACTGGCTAAAAAATAAAAAAAAATGTTTGCAAATTTGTCATTAACAAATCACACGTATTTTTACCTAAACTTATTAACGATGTTAACAATAAGTACGATTTTATAAACGATGAAATCATTTTGTACTTAATAAACCTAAAGCGTTGTTTTTTACAAAGAAAAATTCATAATAAAGTGACGATGTATATAAAGCGAAATCTAAAACGTCAAAAGTGTTGTTTAGGTTGACAGTTGACAGGAATGTAATGTAAATATAGGAATCTTTTATATCGGCTAAAAATATAAATTAAAATCAATAATATACATTAAGTTAAAAAAAATTAAGTTAATTTTTAAATTATTATAAATAAACATCAATTATAAAAATAAATCATTATTAGATTTTCGTTAATTCCAATTGGCGCCATGATTGATTTAGTTAACTTTTACCTAACTTCATTTATGTATTATTTTGAGTAGTCGAAAAGTGAGGTTATACATCCAAGATACCGTCATAAACATCAAATAAAATCGTAATTCCTTCCCACGATGGCAGGATTTTCCGAGGGAGCTTTTATGAAAAAACTAACGGAATTAAACAGTTCATCACAAAGTATTCAAACGCTTTCCCTTTGGCTAATACATCATAGAAAACACCATGGAATTGTAGTGAAAAATTGGTTTAAAGAGCTACTAAAAGGTAAGTAAACCAATTTTCTTAATATTTAATTTTTATGTATTTTATCTCACAGCAAAAGATAGTCGGAAATTAACATTAATGTACCTTGCCAATGATGTCATACAAAACAGTAAAAAGAAGGGACCAGAATATAATAAAGAATTTGGAGGTGTTCTTAAAAAAGCTTTCGAGCATATGTCGTCAACTGATGAAAAAATTAAAGCCTCTTTAGGACGTTTGATTCATATTTGGAAAGAAAGAGAAATGTATGATGAATTAACTATAGCCGAATATAAACAAGCATTATGTAGGAATGATTTTAATTGTTTAATTTTGATCTAAATAGTTTTTTTTGTTGTAGTATTACCTAACATGGGAGATCCTCCTGCGAAAAAAATTAAAACTGAAAACTCGAAAAAGGAAAAACACCAACATAAAAGTCCCAATCGTGAACATAATAAATCAGAAGCTGATATTAGAATAGTTGAAGTATTCCTATTTAAATTAAAGTGTTTAAAATGTAACACATTTATTTCTTTAGGTTGATGGAACTCTCGAAACTCACGTTCATCTTAGTCCCCGAACTCCTGCTGGTGATCCTCCAGAACCAGACGAATTAATAAAAGCAATTCAAGACTTAGAAAGTAGTATTGCTTCAACGGATGAAGCTACAAGAGAGAGAATATCAAATTTTCCTAAAGAAGTTTCGGATATTTCAGTTTTACCTACAATAGAAGGTTATTATTATTCTTATTATACAGGGTGTCTCAGTGAGACTGGTCATTAAACGTTTCTGGGTTTTGGCCAAAATAAAAATTTTAGAATTCAGACTTAAGTATTATCAATTACATTCTCTTTGACTAAAATATTTTCAGATTTGTAGCACTTCCGTTTATACCGGAAGTCGCCACCTACTTTATTTTTTAAATGGAACATCCTGTATATTTTTACATATTTGAATTTGTCTGTTTTCAAGGTTTATAAATAACTTTACTTTTTGCAATTTAATTCGGCCGTTCTCGAGTTATTCCAATTTTTTCTAGAAAGTTCAGAAAACCAGAGAACACTCGATTTTTGGGATAGCAATTTAGGATTCAAAACATGATGTTTTGGTACCGAGAACAGCTGTCTAGAACGTTTGGCCACTTTACTATGGCACGTAAATTTTTCAAAATTTGGAAGTACCATAACTTAATTTTTTTAAATCGTACCCCCCACATTTTATTATTTAGTCGTCTTTGGTGTCTCATTCTACATCTTTTATATTCCATATGTCCCATGCCTAACATTAATAGTTTGGGAGATAACTAGGATTTTTTGAAAAATGCTCACATATCATATGGATATTTAGCGTAGTGCGCCATGGAAAACAAGCCTTCTCAATGAGTTCTTGTCAAAGACTAATAATTCTGTCTCTTAATATTAGTACTAAAAAGAGTTAAAATCGATAACAATAACGAAAATAATATTTACACAAATCAAGAAATTCTTAATTTATTTTTTATATCCAAGTGATCCATGTTGCAAGTTACTGTTTTAAAATAAAACAAAAAAGAGAAACTTCTTACTTGCGTGTTTTATTAAATTAGTATCAGTACCGGTTTCGAATTAAAAAATTCATAATCAGCTGAATCTAAATTAGACAATGAAAATCACAATTATTATATGTATAAAAAATGTATATACAGAGTGTACAAAAAGTATGGAATAATTAAACTAAGATTAGAACTAAAACTAGAACTAACACTAGAAACTTTCGGGTTTTGCCGTGCGTCTTGTAATAAAAGGTTTGACGTTTCGGATGCCATGTTGCAACCTCCTTCAGAAACTGGTTCGAAGTGTTTAGAAACTTCGAACCTTTTGACAAGGTGTTGCAAAATGCCATAAGGTTTTAATGCTCTAAACTGCATAGTTTTCGAGATATTGAAACTTTTATTTAAAAAGATTTGACGTAGCGACAACCTAAGCCTTGACGTCACAGAGGTGGGCGGAGCTTATACCACAGTTGCTAAGATAAAACGCCATAAAAATGTCATCTAAAATGTCACTTAATTTATTTTATTTTAACACTAATAGACAACCTAAGTCTTGACGTCATAGAGATGGGCGGAGCTTATACCGACTCCAAACATTTTCGTTGCTAATAGACAACCTAAGCCTTGACGTCACAGAGATGGCCGGAGCTTATACTGACTCCAAACATTTTCGTTGCTAACGGTAAATCACCATATGCAATTTTCAATTAGTGTTAAAATAAAATAAACTAAGTGATGACATTTTTTGGCGATTTATCGTTAGCAACGAAGACATTTGGAGTCAGTATAGGCTCCGCCCATCTCTGTGATGTCAAAGCTTAGGTTGTCTATTCCATAATGACGCCATAACTTAGTTGTCGCTACATCAAATCTTTTTAAATAAAAGTTACAATATGTCGAAAACTATGCAGTTTAAAGCATTAAAACCTTGTAGCACCTTGCAACACCTTGTCAAAAGGAATCCAAAAACCTTAAAATATACAGGGTGTTCTATTTAAAACACACACATTTTTATTTTATTTCTACGCCAAGATATGCGGAAAATAGTTTCAAGTAACTTTTATTTAAAACTTTTTTAATATAAGTTGAAGTTTAGGCTGTTGAACCATTATTCCATACTTTTTGTACTTTTTTGTAACTTACTGTCAGAAAGGCAATATAACAATAAAATGACGTGAACACACGAACATTACAACACGTTAAAAAATTTTTTTTTTTAATTGAGCAATAAGTAAATAAAGTCTATCTTTAAAATTTAGCATTAAAAGAACAAGAATGACACCAGTTTATAACACATAGTAACCGGACACAAAATATGAAGAAGGGAGGGGACATTTTTAAAAGATCAGATTTTGGAAATTTCAAGTCTTATTTAAATAAGGGTTTATAAAAATATGAGGTTTGATCGTTTAAGGTTTCATATTCGGGTATGTTATTATATTTTTCTATGTCCAACATTTCTAAAAGATCAAATTTATACAATTTTGGTTGTTTATGAATCAGTTTCACATTATCATAATCTATTTTATGTCCTGTTTCCATGTAGTGTCTGTAAATGTTGGATTTATTATCGGTTTTGTGTTCTTTAAGTCTTTGTTTGAGCTTCCTACCCGTTTGTCCAATATACAGGGTGTGTCAAATGTCTGGAATTTAGCCAACAACTTCGCCAATTGTCGTTTTAAAGAAAAATGTTTCAAATACAAGTTTTTTTATTAATCATGGCGCATTTTTTTGCGATATTTGCTTGTTTGTATTGTTTTTTTGTTTCGTTGCTGTGGCAACCAACATTGTTATTTTAAATGGGATGCATATGTTTTTTTTGCATACTTTGATAGAGGATAAATCCCTCTATGCGATGAACATATCAAATCATACGGTTTTATAAGAAAAAAACCGAGAAAAAATGCGTTTTCTGAAGTTATTATCAGCAAATTACAATCAAAGTAGGCGTCGAAATAACGCTGTTGACAGCTTTAAATGTCAAAAAAAGGACAGTTTCAATAATTATGAATAACTAATAATGTATGGGTACACACGTTTAATGTAGTTTCATCATTGGTAGCTGTCTTCGGCCGTTCACTTTTGGAAAATTTTTAACACTCCGGTATTAAAGAATTTTTTTAATATTTTGGATACTGTGAATTGTGTATCCGGGTAAATATTATTGAACAGTGTACAAATTTCTCTTTGTCTGCGTTTTCTATCACCGTACCCATACATCATTAATATTTGGATTCTTTGTTCGCTTAATTGCGCCATATTTGTTTAAACTGTCACTTTTTTGACATTTAAACCTGTCAACGGCGTTATTTCGGCACCTGCTTTGATTGTAATTTAATATTGTAATTATACAACCATATGATTTAATATGTTCATCGCGTAGAGGGATTTATCCTCTATCAAAACATGCAAAAAAACATATGCATCCGACTTCAAATAACAATGTTGGTTGCCATAGCAACGAAACAAAAAACAATGTAAACAAGCAAATATCGCCGTAAAAAGCGCCACAATTAACAAAGAATTTTTTATTTGAAACATTTTTCTTTAAAACCACAAATGGCGAAATTATTGGCTATATTCCAGATATTTGACACACCCTGTATATTGCATTACAATTGTAACATTCATCAGAGTATACGTCGTTGTTTTGTAAGAAATCTTGTTTTTTGTGATAATTTGACAAAATCTTATCTATGGTGTGGCTGTTGGAAAAAGCTAATTTGATGTTGTGTCTTGCAAAGATGGCTTTAGATTGGAGAGTTAGATTGTTATAGGGATAGGGTATGGATCTATAAGTGGTTTTTAATAAGTTTTTTGATCATGGTGAGGGGGAAATTATTGGTGTCAGCTAGGTTTTCGATATATTTTAATTCTACTTCTCTATGTTCCGGTTTTAGGGGATAATCGAGCATTCTGTTGTCCTTGACTATTTTCCAGTATTTTCGTTGTTCTTTAAAATCTCTGTTGTATAATATTATAGTTATAGTTATGTTGTTTTCGGATTTTATTATACATGAAAAGCGCGACAAAGTTCGTAGTATTATTCCCAGATCTTCTTTGGCAGCTCGAATTGAGGCGCTGGGGCTGGGCTCGAAATAAGCTAAGGTATGCACCTCTTCCGCTGCATTATCTACTATATTTTTTGATCAGTTAAACACGTGATTAATTCGTCCAAAATGCAAAAAATTTGCTTCTATTCTTCTAAATTTATCTTCTGTCATCGGAGGTAAATGTGGATAGTTTTCATTAAACATTCTGCAAGTTCTACTAAAAACTTTGTCGCCCTTTCCATGTACAAAACATAAATTAAGGATTTCTTCATTTGTATAAACATTATTTACGTTATTAATATCCATTTTAACTGGTTTTAGACTCACAAGCATCAAACAACCTAAATTAGACTTTGACGTTTGTCAATAAGTCATTAAACATTTGTTTTCCAAGGCACACTAGAAAACTGACAAATCCAAACTTGTAAAAATATACAGGATGTTCCATTAAAAAAAGTAGGTGGCGACTTGCGGTAGAACCGGAAGTGTTAGAAATCTGCATTCTCAAATTTTTATTTTGCCCAGAAACGTCTAATGACAGGTCTCGCTGAGACACCTGTATTACAATAAAATATTATTTTAATTTTTATGTTTGTTTAGATAAGTTATGTGCTGAAAAACTAAAAGTTCAAGTTGATGAAGCAATAAGCGTCGTTAATGAATACAACAGTAGATTAAGTGTAGAAATTGAGAGTCGAAAAAAAATTACGAATATGTTAAAGGATTTTTTGCCATCTCAAAAGGAATTATTGGCACAAGCGGAGCGCACTTTAGAAGTATTTTTTATTAATAAAATAAAATAATGTGTATCTAAAACAATTTTTTTAGGAATATCAAGATAAATTACAAAAAATTTATGGTGTCCGGCAAGAATTAAAATCCCATATACAAAACCTTCCCGATTTAACGCAACTTCCAGATGTAACGGGAGGTTTAGCGCCGTTACCATCAGCTGGTGATCTCTTCAATCTACATTAAAGCTTTTTCAAAAAGTAAACGAGAAGAAAAGGGAAAAAAGGCAGTTATAAATATTCACAGCGTTTACTTTTATTGTTCCGTTTTCAATTTTCTTATAGTTTTTGATGAGTCATCTTATTTTCCCAATCATGTAATAATTACATGCCCTAGCTGTATTGTTTAGAATTTATGTGCCTAGTTTTGGGCGCCGTTTTGAAATAATTTATAAATATGCACAGATTTTTAAGACTTTTAAATTTATTTTATTTTTAATTAATCAATGGATAAGTTCTGTTACATATTTTTGATTGTGTTATTTGGTACAATTTATAATTTTTTTTATGAGACATAACAAATTCGATCTGATATGAACACGCCTAATTTTTATTAATTGTATTGTTAATAACAATAAAATTGTGTTAAGTAATTAATATGATTTTTATTTTAAAATATGTAGAGAAACATCCTTTTATTTTGAAATCTTTGGTCAACTGTGCAACAGTCCCTTCTCAATACAGTCATATAACTAAATATGGTGTTAGGTCTATCTGTACAGCCACAAAATTCATCAAATTCACTTGTGAACACGTACATTTTCTAAAATTAAATGGTTTTTTGAAAATTCTGTTACAATGGTAAAATTGTAGAAGTTTTGATATACCAATTTATTCTGATATTTTATTAATAACGGACGCTTTCTGGTTTTTTCATTTCACTTAAGTTATGTTGTAGTTTTAATTACTGATAATTATACCCAAAAATATTCTATCGAATGGCGTTTCCCAATTCTCTTTCACTCACTTCTTAAACGCAGTTTCTACTACCCCATATGCATAAAAACATTCACCATGGATTTAATATCTGATAATTATACCGAGAAATCGAATAGCTTTGTCATATTTCCTTGTATTCCGTTTTTAAAGACAATTTCTTTTACTACATATACTGAAAGAATAAAATTTAAGATGTAACAAATAGAATTGGATGTCCAGAAATCTGCCGAAATATTTAGCCAAGGTTGCTTATGGCCGAGACTCTGTGATTAATATTATATCAATCTGAAACTGGTCATCATGCTACAGTATCCATCCCGAGAAAATCAATGAGCTCTACTTTATCAACACCTTTCAAATTGAGTCAAAAATGTGTTGGAGTTTAGGTTATGTTGAGTCGTTTTGTTACAATGGGCACAATTTACTTTAAATATTGATGGTTTTTTATTGATTTTTGAATCCCAGAAATCAGTTATCCAAAAATAGGCAATGAGTTTATGTGGAAATTGATGCCCATTTTCTTTTTCACATTTTATGTGGTGTCTTAAACCATAAGATTGTTGAAACTGTCATTTTTTTGACATTTAAATTGTCAACGGCGTTATTTCGGCACCTACTTTGATTGTAATTTGCTGATATAATATTTTTATAATTTGATATGTTCATCGTATACAGGGATTTATCCTCAATCAAAGTATGCAAAAAAAAATATATGCATCTCATTTAAAATAACAATGTTGGTTACCATAGCAACAAAACAAAACACAATACAAACAAGCAAATATCCCTAAAAAATGTGCAACAGTTAATAAAGAAACTTGTAGTTGAAACATTTTTCTTTAAAACTACAAATGGCGAAGTTGTTGGCTATATTCCAGACATTTGACTCATCCTATATAATAGAAGGATATGTTCTTTATGTCCGAAATTTGGGGCCATGATACGCCAAAAATGGATTCCCTTAAGTACGCGACGTTGGGACAGTCACAAACAATATGGGTTGTGTTCGCCAGCTTCATGTAGAACATAAGCCTACGTAACCTACAGTGTCCGGTCAGGAAATGGGTGAGGAGCTTCAAATCACTTTTTAATTTTCTTAGGAACTGAATTGATCTCTTCCAGTCAGGGTAGAGTAGAGTTTTCTTTGCAAAAACACCTACTGCAGTCTCATCCCATCTATGGCAAAAAGCTCGATGGACCATGGAGTTGATCAACTTTGATTCTGTATTAATAGTTAGTGGTACAAACAGTTCAGGGAAAACCGGTAATTTCCGCCACTTTATCGTGACGTTGTTATAAACAACGATGATGTAGTTCGATGCCTACTAAGCGCTAGCATAGCCTGTCTACTATCAATGCAGAATACAACATTTTTGCTATCTTTTTTGGAGTCGATGATCACATTAGGTGCTACATTTATAGCAGTTATTTCGGCCTGAGCAATCGTGCAGTATGACTCTAGCGAAATGGAAAGATGCAGCTGGAGATCGTGCGAGAAGATTCCCAATCTGGAGCCTCCAGCCTTCCCATTTTCTTTTTTCACGTTCTATGTGGCATATTTTCTCTATGCCTGTTTTTAGTGTTATTAATATATTTTCTAAGTACATATATCTAAATATATATGTATAATATACTCTGATTATAAGTATTTTCTTCTTCATCAATAAAATTTTGCTCTTTTTTTAAATTTTAATCTTAAATTACAAAAATCAAAGTATTTTGTATATTCTATTTTATTGTCATGGAGCACGTCCATAACTACAGACTCAATGTCCAAAAATTTGGACCAAACTTTATCTTACCTTTTCCCCACTACTATCTAATACGCCCTCCAGAGGTAATGCATATCCTATAGAAAATCATGCAACACTTCAATATTACCACATTTTTAACGTGCATTATGTAAAATGGTTATTGCATGTAAATGTTTGAGCATGATTCGAGGTCGTATTACGTCTTAATGACCTTAAGGTCAAGCTAAAATAGAAATAATTTTTAATGGAAAATTTTAACACAATTTGTTACTATTGCTTTTATTGATACCGTTATACACATATTATGAAAATACGATATATGCAGAATGTGTACAAATTAATACTAATAAATTTATCGATATACTGTTCAACTGCTTGAAGATCAGTATTACCCAGTTTATAAGAGAAATTTAGGAGGAAACTGAGTGAAAAAGTGATTTTAAGATATTTCTAAAAGGAAGAGGTTATTGTTGACACAATATTTGTGGAACCGGTTTAGAAAAAAAAGGTTCTCTAAAGTTTAACAGAATCTTTAGAAGTTCGCAACTCGACCCAACATTAACCCAATCGAAGAATATCGAAAGTGCTACTAAAATCTGCATGGATTGTATCTACTTGGTTTGAAATCAAAAGCGTTATGGATGAAGTTGGAATAAGTTACTAAATTAAGTTTGATTGATCTATTACACAGAAAGTCGTGTTGTCCAGCAATTAAGTTGAATAAATGGTTCTTTCAAAGATTTTAGAAGGTAGAGATAAAATTGATATTGGACGGTATTGCGTTAAGTCATTATGACCACCAGACTTAAAAACAGGATAAACAAAATCTTTCTATTATTCGTTAAGAATAAAACCTGAACTGAAGAAAATGGGGAATATAAGAAAGAGTGGTTTTACATAGTTTTTAGCATAGCATTCGGATCGATCTGTCTAAAAGCATGTAAAACATCTTTTTCCCAAAACCAAGGCATCATACAGTGGTAGAAATTCAAATTTCCTTCTAAATAATGATAAACAATGCTTTGAAGAGATGCTTTTAAACGTTTAACAGACAAGCAGAAGACTTAATACTGCTGGGAGAAGTTTTGATACTACTGGAAGATTATGTACTGCTAACAGAAGACTACACATTGGTAGAAGTAGACTGTATACTGTTTGCAGATGTTCAGATACTCATGGTAGAATGTTTGGATACTGCTGACTGAGACCTAGATATTGCTAATGGAAGACTAGATACAAAAAAGCAGATTCTGTTTTTACAGAAGTATAGATACCGACTGCAGAAGACTAAATACTGCTGACAGAAGACTTGATATTACTGGAAGACTAGACATAGGTAAAGAAAACCACATACTGACAGGGAATTAGATATTGTTAATTGAAAACTAGATACAGATGAGTACCAGAAAACAAGATACAGTTGCTAGAGGACTAGATACTATTGGCAGACTACTACATATTTCTGGAAAAAGACTAGATACTACTGGAATATTATATACTGCTAATGGACGACTAGACACCATTAATATTATACTAATCATTTGTAATAGAAGATTGTATAGTATTTACTGATGATCAAATACTGATAGGAGAAGTTAGAATACTGCTGACAGAGGATTAGATGTTGCTATTGGAGGACTAGATATAGAAGAGTAGATACTATTGGCAAAGGACTAGTTACTGCTAATAAAGACTATATGCAACTAACAAGAACCAGATTCTGAAAGTTACTATAAACGAGATTTAATTTTATGATTTTTATTGCTACTATCGTTCAATTATATCAAATTACAGTATAAGAATGTGTCGAGGAACTTCAGAGAGTATTAAGACGACGTGATTCTAGATTTCTATCAAAAGATTCTAGATCCTTTGTAAATAACATAAAAAGACACCTCATAACCAGGATGGGAGTAAACATATATTGTCCTTCCTGTTTGGGTTGAGACTAGCTGATGCAGAAAGTCTTCTCTACTCTAATCAGAATACCGTCACTATCCAATTTGCGATACATAAAGAATATATCGTTCATCTTCAAAAAACATATTCGAGAGCTACAACAAAAAAACCTGTGAACCATGCAAATTTGTACTATTCCTTGGTGCTAAGTTTGACATTCTCCACTGTCAGATGTGTCACTCAAAATACTTCGAGTCGCTCTTGAATTTTCATTACACTCATATTTAACATATTGCTGGAACTTAGATTTAATACTGGTGACAGAAAATTTAATACTGTTGGCAAAAGTCTTGATACTACTGGAAGATTATGTACTGCTAACAGAAGACTACACATTGGTAATAGTAAACTGTATATTGCTTGCAGAGGTTCAGATACTCATGGCAGAATGTTTGGATACCTACTACTGACAGAAACCTAGATATTGCATGAATTCATGACACAAATTTTTCACCAAAATACTTCAAGTCACTCTTGAACTTTCATTGCGCTCATATTTCACATGTTGCTGGAACTTAGGAACTTGCACAAATCATTCTTGACAGGAACCTGACGACAATATTCTTAGAATTTTGATTATTATACTGTTGAAACTTAAGATAATCAAAACGTTTATTAGTGACTCAGAAACACTTTCTGAAATACCAGATATGATTGGGTTTTTGAGTTCACAAAATCCAACGTCCTCAATTTCTTATCTGTATCATTAATGTTAATTTCAAAATCGGCTATTCATTCAAAGTCGAATTTTTACACGATTACAATATGTTCTTTTAATATATTTTATTTATGCGAGAAATTAAGAATTTCTTTTGCCAACTGTATGTTCATTACTTAATTATTATAGTTTTTAATGTAAAATTAGAGCTAATTCAGAATGAATTGTTATAAAAAATTGTTATATTTTGATGGAGACACAACAATTTTTACTCCAGAAATATTTATATTACATAAACTAAGGTAATTGAACGTGGCCGTTGATGGTGAAATGACATAAGTGACGTGAATTGAAATTTTCGAACGTACCCACTCTTATCAGTAGCTCTGCAGGAGCACGTGCTAAACAATGAGCAGGATTGTTCGACTGTAGCTTTTGGCTGAAAAGGAAAAAAGTGCGTGGTGAAATTCGTTGTGAATCGCGGTGGTGGTGTCGACCGGAACCAACCCCTTTGGAAAATTAAGAAAACGCAAAAATTTTTATTAATTGTAATAGTCTAATTTCGGCAGCGGTTTTGCTTTTAAACGGTTTTTTGAAACGAAAAGAGAATGGCACTCGGCTCGGCAGTTAACGAAGAAGACTTAAACCTGAAAAATAAATCGGCCGCCGGCGATAACGAGAAGATTCGAGAGGAGTCCGATAAGAAAAACGGTGAGTTATCGGGTGGAAAGGTCGTATCTTTTTGCCGGCCCCTAATTCCTTTCAATTTTAATTCAGAAAATTATTACGTAACCAAACACCAATTTGAGGTTAGAATGGTTATAGCGTCTAGAAATCTCAATTTCGTATCCGTCCATGTTGTCACCGTTTAAAATTATATTTTTCTATTTAGATTCGTGTTTAACTCCAATCAATACATTAGTTAGTTCTTTATTTATTAAGTAATTTATTAATTATAGCAACAATTACTCAACCCATCAATTTAAAGGATTAAGATTTATTATTTAAGTATTGAGAGCATAATCCAATTCATTTTGACGCGGTAAATATATAATAGAGAATCACAAAGAATAAACAAGAGATAAATTGTAATCAATAAATTAAATCGTTTCATGGTCTTATATCTGTTGCTTGTTGTGAAATACCGCTTATTTTGAAAATTAACACTTATCTGTCCATATACATTACTTTATTTTAAGAATGAGGATGCAGAACGTTCTTAAATTTTAACCTGTTAATGTGTAATTCGTCCTTAAATTTATTTTTTGTAATTCGCTGAAAAATCACAGTACTCAAATGGGTGCTGTAATGAGATTTTAGTAACATTTTATGGAATCAGTTCAAGTTGGTGACATTGGGTCATTAATTTTTAATGTGACAATTTGTTTTAATACAACTCTGAGCAATTTCTCTTATTTCAGGAGGTGTACATGAAACATTTTTTTCAGGTGAATACATTTTGTGTTTTGACAATTTCTAATTGTCAATTCAAATTTCTATTTTCAATGTTACCAACCGCTACATACCTATTTCCCTACACTGTCAAAATTTATTTTATTTTTGTTAAAAAAAAAGGATAAAACGCGAATTACAAAAAAATAGCATAAAAAACACGTTTTATAAGACTTAAAGCACTCATTTATTAAAAATAATATGACCTTCAATTTCGATTTGTGATCTCTTTAACAAGAATAAGAAATAATCTCTGACGATGGCTAAGGGGCGAAACTAGTTACATTTATATTAAATAAAAACCAGTTTAAAAGTACAAATTCAAAGTTTAAATTATTTATCTACTTCAAAATTAACAACTGGTAAAATGGATTTCAATTATAATTCTTTATTTTAAGTAAATTCCACTTTAACGAATAAATCAAACCTTTTTTGTTTCATATAATAGATGAAAACTCCAAAGAAAACAACGAATTAAAAATAAATGGAGTTTCCGACGATCAATCCTCATCAGAAAATGAAAAAGATAAAGATGCGGATGAATCAAAGAACAAAGATGAAGTCGTTTTCATCCAAGATGTGGGTTTTTCCGTAAAAATCGTAAGTCCAGGTGCGGAACCATTCGATATCCAAGTTTCCAGCATGGAATTGGTCCAAGAAATCCATCAATTATTAATGGATCGTGAAGATACTTGTCACCGAACTTGTTTTTCGCTCCAGTTAGATGGAAATACCTTGGATAATTTCGCTGAATTGAAAAATGTTGAAGGATTGAAGGAGGGTTCGATTATTAAAGTGGTTGAGGAGCCGTACACGATGCGCGAGGCTCGAATTCACGTCAGACACGTTCGTGATCTTTTAAAATCCTTAGATCCTGCCGATGCTTATAACGGGGTTGAATGTAATTCTTTGAGTTTTTTGAACACGGTGACGCAAGGGGATATTTTGGAAAAGAAAAAAATGCGGCCGGAAAGCGTTGATTGTACTCCTCCTGATTACATTATGCCCGAAGGAAAAGATAGGCCGTTAAGCGCGTTACAACCGCAACACAAAGATCAAAAAGTTCCTCAAAGCGTCAAAGTGTTAACTACTTCTGCGTGGAATCCACCACCGGGACACCGAAAAATTCATGGTGATTTAATGTATTTGTATGTTGTTACTTTGGAAGAAAAACGTTACCATATCTCAGCTTGTTCAAGAGGTTTTTATATTAACCAGTATGTATTCTTTTTCTTAATTATTAAACAGAAAGGTAAAAAAAATTTATGTTTAGGTCATCAGATGATGAATTTAATCCTAAACCAGCAACTCCTAGTCACTTGTGCCATTCGTTAATTGAGCTGCTTAATCAAATATCGCCTATGTTCAAACGTCACTTTGCTATTTTACAAAAGAAACGCAGCCAAAGACATCCTTTTGAACGGGTCGCAACACCTTATCAAATTTATAGTTGGACAGCACCTATACTCGATCATACAATCGATGCGATTCGTGCTGAAGATAGTAAATTAAAAAAATTGTTATTAAACCGATTTTTTGATTTTATTTTTTTACAGCGTTTTCTTCGAAATTGGGTTATGAAGAACATATACCGGGACAAACTCGCGATTGGAACGAAGAACTTCAAACAACCAGAGAACTGCCCAGAAAAACCCTTCCAGAACGTTTATTACGCGAAAGAGCTATTTTTAAAGTTCACAGCGATTTTGTCGCTGCAGCAACTCGAGGTGCTATGGCGGTCATCGATGGTAACGTAATGGCCATAAATCCGGGTGAAGAAGCCAAAATGCAAATGTTTATATGGAACAATATATTTTTTTCGCTTGGTTTTGATGTTAGGGATCATTATAAAGAATTAGGCGGCGACGCTGCCGCTTTTGTAGCACCAGTAAGTTCACCATGATTTTCATCTGATTGAAAGTTAATATATTTTTTTTTTATAGAGAAATGATTTACAAGGTGTTCGCGTGTATAGCGCTGTAGATTTGCCTAATTTGTATACATTAGGAACAGTTGTTATAGATTATCGTGGATATAGAGTTACCGCACAATCAATTATACCAGGAATACTTGAAAGAGAACAAGAACAATCTGTTGTGTATGGATCTATTGATTTTGGAAAAACGGTTCTTACACATCCTAAATATTTGGAATTAGTATGTTATTACAATTATTATTTAATTGTGTTATTAATCTCTTTAACGCACTTTTATTGATTCTTTAAAATTGGTGAATTATTGAGTATAAAGGATGCGTGTTGTATATATTACGCAAAATACTAAAATCGAGGTTAATGAGTCGTTATTACTAAAATATTACTAGGTTGATGTAAATGTTTACATCTAAGTGAGTCATTAGTATGTTTGGACATACCTCAAATGCGTCCATTCGCAACTAATGTTATGTGTGCTTTAGAAATCGACGACGAAAATAACGACATACTCTGTTATTAAACAGATTGGTCTACTATGTAACTTCCATTAGCAATAACAAGTGGAATTCAAATTACTTAAATAAGAATAAGATTAAAAGTGTAAATTGCAGTCCTAAATATGTTTATATTACAATTGTATCTTGAGGTTCATGTCTATATTCATGAACCCAGCTGTATCATTGATTACATCATTGTTATCATTGCTATGTATCAAGTTACCTCTCCTCAGGTATGGAATCATTATGGTATCTCAATGTTGTCTTAATATCAATCCTAGACCTACATGAATCACTAAAAACTACATTTCATTTTGTATCTAGGATCTCGCATGTTGTGTTGAAATCTTGATTAAGGATTAGATCCTGTTTTTCTTTGTACTTAGTACAAAGCTTTAACTTAAATTCCTTTATAGTAATAGTTTATTTACTTTTTTTCCTTATAATTACCTAAACCTTTTAAAAAATTCACACTGACACTCTAATTATGTTTTCCATTACTTATTTACATTCATGGAACACAGCACCAATTCACTTGCCACTAAAAAAATACAATAAGAAAGAAAAAAACAACAAAGTATAATAGATTAAAAATAAGTGAAAAATCGAGGTACCTAACAATCAACATGTATAGGACAAGAACTAAGTGTTAATTAATCAATATATGGCATGTTCTGGCAATAATGGCAGCGAGCGTCCCTCTTTTAAAGAAGATTAAGGATTCGTACGTAACTATGTCAATGGAAAGAGCGCAACATTGGCGAATGCTGAAAAAACGAAGGAATCTCTTTTAAACAGGCTCTAGTCGTTCCACGAATATATATCGTATTGTGGATTCCACACAACAGTGCAATAATATAAAATGTTAAACATGTATAATGTACGTATAATAGAGAGTCATTAATGAATTAGTGTTGGTAAAATTAGCAGCTGATCTTATGAAAAATCCAAGCATACGAAAAGTCTTGCCAACCACCAAATCGACGTGCTCAGTGAATAATAGCTTACTATCAAACGTCGCGCCCAAATCCCTTATAGAAATAACACTGTTCAACAAGTTCCCTCCAATGATGCACTCAAAAGGTGCCTTTAGTGCGAGGGAGATTTGGGTATTTGGGTATTGGGAGATTTGAAGGAGGGAGAATGACACTGTCACGAAGCCTATTTACTGCGCAGGGTATTTGGGTATTCGTCTGATTGGCTGATGACGATCACGTGACGCCAGTACGTTGGGGGTAAATCTCCGTTTCTCCAAATACCCAAAAGTTGGTTGAAGTTTATGTTTTGGAGGTAAAATGTATTTTGCGCACGCGTAATAACTGCTAATAATTTGTCGTTTCTTCAAGAATGCTAACAACAGTAGTATGTTTGTCATATTTAATATGATGCAAAAAAATCGGAAACCTATACTACAATACAATACTCGACTGTACTATGACTGTACTACAAATTATTGTTAGGTTAGGTCGCGTTGTGGCACGTGATGGCCGGATCACCGAATCTGCGCCGAATCACCAAATACCCAAACACCCCAAGGTCTATGGAACATAAGGTTACCCAATACCGATTTTCCTCCTCTGAGAGGCAAGGTGGGTCAGTGACGTAGCTGGTTCTATGAACAGCACAACACGATGCGAGGTTTAAATATTTTATATAGACTGTACCACAGTATAGGCACGTATAGGCTATCTTTTATTTTGACTGTATCGAACCAGTGACGTCAATCTGCGGGGTAATAATCGATACTACAGAGGCATAGGGAATGAGGTAACCTTATGTTCTATAAACCTTGCAAACACCCTGCGCAGTTAAATAGATTTCGTGACAGTGTCATTCTCCCTCCTTCAAATCTCCCAATACCCAAATCTCCCTCGCACTAAAGGCACCTAAAGAGTATAGGACCAGGCTTTTTTGTAAAAGTAATTGTAAAGCATTTGCTATAATTTATGGTAATGAAGTTTGTAAAACAATATTGAGCAATTTCACATAGATCTCGCTAAAAAGCAGAACAGTGTCTTCATACATTATACAGTTAGCGTGTTTAAAACACTTAAATATGTCATTAATGTAAATATTGAAAAGCGAAGGTCCAATAATGCTTCCCTGAGGACCGCCGGATGAGACTGACATCGTTTGCGAGGAAAAACCCCTAACTCCAATCGAGTGCGTCCTATCAGCCATACATGAAGCAAACCACTGTTGTATGCTGTAGGGTAAACCAACATGTTCAATTTTTTCTAGCAAGATCAACTTTATCAAAAGCTTTACTAAAATCAGTGTATACAGAGTCCATCTGACAGTTGTCATCAACAGAATGCAAAATGTTACGGTTCACTAAGAGATTCACAGCAATTTTTTATAATACAGTGATACCTCAGATCGCGAACGTCTCTGTTCACGAACAAATCGATTTACGAACATTATTTGCGAACATATTTTGCTTCGGTTCACCTACAGAGCGCAAGAAGCGAACGTGACTTTCAATACATAAAACCCTGCACACAGCAACGGCTCCAGCAACAAACAAATTCGCACAAATAGCGTCGGCACTAGAGTTCTAACAACATACGTTTTTTAGTTTTATCTTTTTTTACCTAAATAGCCTTATTATATACTATTACTATTGATTATATACGTATTACTATTAATACAAAAAAAGAAATTATAGCTAAATATGAAAGTGGCGTTCGTGTTTCAGATCTGGCCAAAGAGTACAATATGGCGAAATCGACAATCTGTACTATTCTAAAGAATAAAGATGCACTGAAGAAAGCTGATGTATCTAAAGGAGTGACTAAGTTAGGCTTCAAGTGTTAGAAGAAGTAGAAAAATTGTTTTTAGTTTGGATTAATGAAAAGAGGCTTAAGGGAGGTAGTGTGAGCGAAGCTTTTATATGTACAAACGCTTTAGAACTTTATCAATATTTATTGTCGAACCAGCCAAGTACAAGTGATACTAGTAGTGTCATGGAATTTAAGGCTAGTAGGGGTTGGTTCGAAAAACTTCGTCGACGAACTGGAATTCATAGTATTGTTAGGCATGGAGAGGCGGCTAGTTCGGATCAAAAGGTAGCAGAGAAATATGTGAAGGGCTTTCGTAAATTTATAGACTTAGAAGGTTACGTCTCGAATTAAATTTTCAATTGCAATGAAACTGGGCTATTTTGGAAAAAAATGCCAAAGAGGACATATATATCCAAAGAAGAAAAATCACTACCTGGCCACAAAGCAATGAAGGATGGATTACATTATTATTATGTGCAAATGTGCATATTTCAAAATTAAACCCCTTTTAGTATAACATTCTGAAAATCCGCGTGTTTTTAAGAGCAATAAAGTAATAAAAAGTAAGCTGCCAGTAATGTGGAGATCAAATTCCAAGGTTTGGGTTACCAGAATATATTTTAGAGAGTGGTCAAATGACGTTTTTGCTCCTTCTATTAAAACTTATCTTGAAGAAAAGAAGCTGCCCGTTTAATGTGTGCTACTTATGGACAATGCTCCTGCTCAATCCAAATATTGAAGGAGACCTTGATTCTGCATACAATTTTATAAAGAACAAATTTCTGCCACCTAACACCACATCCTTATTACAGCCAATGGATCAGCAAATAATTTCAAACTTTAAGAAGCTCTATATGAAAGATCTTTTTACACTGTGTTTCCAGGTGACTAATGATACAAATTTAACCCTGCGAGATTTCTGGAAGAATCATTTTAACATTATCCACTGCATAAAGTTCATTGATAATGCCTGGAACAATATCTCTTGTCGTACATTGCAGTCAGCATGGAGAAAACATTGGCATAAGTTTGGAGTTGGAAATCAACGAGAATGATGTGGCGGAGCTCCTGCAGGACTCACTCCAGAAGAACTTATGGAATTACAACTTGGGCAGGTGAAAGCTGTGGAGGAGGAGCATTCAGCAGAAGAACATGAGGTACCAGATCCTTCAACTGCTGCAATAAAGGATATTTGCAATAAGTGGAATGATGTGCAGGCTTTTATTGAACAACATCACCCTGACAAAACTGTTACCGGTAGAGCAGTGGATATTTTAAATGGTAATGATGTAATGGCACATTTTCATCAAATTCTCCGGCAAAGAAAAAGGCAAATTCCTCTGAATCGTTATTTTTCGAAGGAGTAATGTTTGTTATATATTTCTTACATACAGTGTGTTAATTAATTATGGTACCCGACGTCATCATTGCAAGTATGCAACCAATATCACAGTGCTAGTATTGTAATACGCGATTTTCGTATTCAGATATATTCAGTCAGATATATTTTGCTTTGTAAGAGACCAATTGATAGATACTTGTATGTATTATCTACCCTAGAAGTCTGTCAGGGATTTTTTGAATCATCCTGTATATTACAGTGATTTATCATTAGATTTTATACATTTACTGTAAGTTATCTGCCAAAACATATTTTTGTAACATATTAACTGTCTGTAGCAGTATCACGATAGATAGTGTCATTCTTCACATACATATTGTGTTTGGAATTCTTTCTGCAAAAGTGGTTGTTGGTCTTATAACTGACTTGTACAGTTTTATTTTACTTTTGGATGAAGTGATATTTACGTTTTTTTGTTTTGCAAGGCGTGTATGTTCCCATGATGTGTCTGGCATAACCAGTTTTAATAGATTTGTTCTAACCATTCGTTTTTGACCAGTTCATGTATGGGTGCATCGTGTACACAACTTTCTTTTGTGAATGTTCATCCATGTACGCGATCATGAAGGTGAGCTGAACGTATGAAATTTACAACGTTGTTGGAATGGATTTTGTGTTTTAAGGGTTATTGTCTGATCATAACGTTCGACATACCCTAAACAAATATATAACTATCTAAGTGATACATGTTGCAAGTTACTGTTTTTATTTTAAATATATAACTCCTTTTAGAAATGCTATGTGGCGCCTGTACTATTCAAAGTGACAAAATGTGCTTGCTCCCGATTTGTGGATGAATTTGATTGGTAAAGAACGCCTACATGAACAAGGCAAACGATTGATGGAACATTTGAGCAAAAGTCAGTCAATCAATCAATTATTCGGTTGGATCAGTATTTTGCATTTGTTTTTGCCCATCAGTTGACAGTTAATATAGTGTCTATGAAGATTGGTAGGAGTTTCGTCGGGGTTTATCCCACAACTTTATCTCATCGATTAATATTATGTGGCGTTGCTTCGTTATAGACGCGACGATATTCACGTTAAATGTCGAAGAAATCCCGCGATAATGTGTTCAACGAGGGGTAGTATCTGATTAGAAGTTATATGACATGTACAGAAACAAATTTGTGCTTCTGGGATAATGTTTTATTTGGTATTCCATTATACAACTATATGCAGCCAGTAAAGACGTCTTGTGTTTTACCTAACTTTTAGCTTTTCTGTCTTCTTACGTGCTTGTGATGTTTTCGTTATCTCTGGCGGTTATTTTATTAAGATAGATGGTTGAGACTTTACGAGTTTTTCAGTAGTATATCTGTATTGACTTCTGTTTCACTGTTAAAGTTGAGTACTTCGTTTTAAATAAAGCATTCTATACAAATGTATTGCTTTTGACCTGATCGCCTCGAGTTCACTTTTTTATCCTAGCTGAATTAAGAATTTATACACTCACGGACATCGTTGATTAAGTAGCCATACGGCAAGATTTCATTCGAACTCTCTTTTCAACATACAATATATGTAAAATAAATATATAAAAGTGCGTTAAGGGATTACTTTTAATAAGGTTTTAATCCAATAAGTAAAAATCTGTATTTTATAGTTAAATAAAGCTGGTCAACAATTGAAAATTTTACCACATCACGTAATTAATGATAAAGCCGAATCTGTTGAACTTTGTTCTAGTGTAGAATGTAAAGGAATTATAGGAAATGATGGTAGATATTACATTTTAGATCTTTTAAGGACGTTCCCACCCGATGTAAATTTCTTGAAACGTAAGTAATCACTGTAATAATTTGATTTACAACAAAAACTAATAATTAAAAACATTTTTTAGTCGATGAAGATTTAAGTAAAGAATCTAAAATCTTGGGCTTCCCAATTGAGCACAAACACAAATTGTGCTGTTTGAGACAAGAATTAATCGACGCTTTTGTCGATTCGAGATACATGATGTTTATAAAATACGCAGCGTACCATCTGCAACAACTAAACTTGCAGAAAAACGAAGAGGTCAATAATAAAGAGAAATCGATCGAAGCAGCCAAACCAGATGAAAATGATGAAGAGAAAAAGAAGAATAACTTTGAAACGGAGGAGGCAAAGAAAATGGTCGAAAGCATCACCGACGGAACGAAATTAGAATGTAAAAATGGTTAAGATTTTTGTTTTAAAGATCGGCGTAAAAAGATGTTTTTTTTTGTTGTCGTTTTAGTGGAAGAAAGCACAAAGAACATAGTAAAAACGGCAGCTGTCGCAGTAGGTTCATTGAAAGACACAGAGTTCGATATTCGTTTTAACCCTGATGTATATTCACCAGGCATTCGTCATTGCGAAAATTTAGATCCACCAATTTCGAAACAAAGACAACTGGTTAAGGATGCAGCTGAATATTTACTTACAGTACAAATACCAACATTTGTAAGCTAAAATTTAATCAAAAAACTTGATCTAGAAACTTTATTAAATATTAAATAACAACGTTTTTAGATTAGGGATTGTCTCGATCACTCATCAGCCCCAATGGATGGTATGACATTATCGGAAGCGATGCATAATCGCGGCATCAACATGAGATATCTCGGTAAACTCTGTAACCTCCTTTCCAAAGTGAAACAACTCGAATATTTACACAGCATAGCCACAGGAGAGATTATTTTAAGAGCCGCGAAGCATCTTTTTACCACATATCTTCAAAGTACCGAAATGATGTATCTATCAGTTGCGATTGCTCACTTTTTAAATTGCTTTTTATATTCGGGAACGATTAATAACCCTATGCAAGGTGTAGACGAAGTAAGTCTTTAATATCACCTCAACGCCCCGCAAATAACATTTTAAAACATTTTTTTAGTTTCAATCAAGAAATAACAGAAAACGTAGTAAACGCCGCGGAAGAAATAACCCGCTCGTAGCCAACGATAGCAATGAATGGGCTAATTTAACACCGAAATCGTTGTGGACGCAACTCAAAGCTGAATTAAAAGCTTACTTTGATTACGATCTTTCTGCAACGGATGTGGAGGCGGTTATTGAAACATACTCATTGCAAAAAGCCACATTATTGCGTTCATTTTGTCTTAAAACCGGCGTACAAATTCTTCTTCGCGATTACAACTTCGACTCGAAAAATAAATTAATTTTTTATGAAGAAGACATCTTGAACATTTTCCCCATCGTAAAACACATCAATCCGCGCGCTACCGATGCTTATAACTTTTATACAACCGGTCAAAACAAAATTCAACAAGGCTATTTGAAGGATGGTTATGAATTGATAAGTGAAGCATTAAATCTTCTTAATAACGTATATGGGGCTATGCATCCAGAGATCGCACAGTGCCTTAGAATGATCGCCCGTTTAAATTATATTATGGGCGAACACTCGGAAGCGATGGCTTATCAACAGAAAGCTGTGTTGATGTCGGAGAGAGTTAATGGAATCGATCATCCATATACTATAACTGAATATGCTCATTTGGCGTTGTATTGTTTTGCAAACAGTCAAGTTAGTACTGCTTTGAAATTATTATATAGAGCAAGATATTTAGCGTTGATTGTTTGTGGAGAAAATCACCCTGAAGTAGCGCTATTGGATGTAAGTATATAAATTTTATATACATATAATCTTATAATTAAATTATTTTTTTTTAGAGTAATATAAGTTTAATATTACACGCTGTAGGAGAATATGAGTTGTCATTAAGATTTTTAGAAAAAGCTCTCGCCCTAAACATAAAATACTTCGGTGCAAAGTCATTAAAAGTGGCTGTAAGTTATCATTTGGTGGCTAGAACCCAAAGTTGTATGGGTAACTTCCGTTCGGCGTTGAATAACGAAAAGGAAGCTTACACAATTTACAAGCAACAATTGGGTGACAATCACGAAAAGACCAAAGAGTCCTCCGAGTGCCTTAAGCATCTCACTCAACAAGCCGTCGTTTTGCAAAAGAAAATGAACGAAATCTATACGGGGAAAAACGGCGGAACTTTGCCGCCGATTCAAATTCAACCGCCTTCGATGGGTTCCGTTTTGGACATGTTGAACGTGATCAACGGGATTTTATTCGTGCAGATCAGCCAGGAGGACATTGAAAACTTCAAGGCGGAGATTGAGAAGCGACAGCTAGCGGAAGAAGTTACCAATGGCGAAGAGTGCAAGGCGAAACAAGAGGTTAAAGTCCGTTGACTTTTTTAGATCTGTACGCGGTCTTGTTATTAGTACACATGTAGTTGCGAAATTAATTGGTGTGTGTGTTGATGACCATTTTTTCTAGTTACTTTTGTAATTGAAATTTTGGTGGTTTACATACGCGTGTATACTTTCTCACCTATTTCTGAAGGTGCAATTTTTGTATGTTAGTTTTTGTAATGTTTCATTTTCTTTTTTTTGTTAAAATAATAAAATTTAGACATTAAATTTGATTTTTTATTTTAATAATATTTAAGTGTGCTATTCCAAAAGGGATAGAAATCTAAAACAAAATGTTAAATCTCAATTTAATGTTGATATAAACTAGAATGGGGATTTAGTAATTAGTGAGGACGTGGAATTAGAGAAGATGAAGTTCACCAACAGTGTTGGAGGAGGATATTGGGGCCAATGTTGAGAGTTAACAAAATTGATGTTGAGATGTACCAAAGTTAATGGTATGAAGAATGATGTCGATCTATCTTCCCCAAGAGGAAGACCAGAAGAATGTTGGAATATGATTTTGATGCCATAGACGATAAGACTGTAAGGGACTATATCAAAGACGACGTTGATAGATGATGAGAAAGGGTTTACTGAGGCCAGGACTGTATTGAGGGTTATGTTGAGTAATGCCAGGAACGAGTTTGATTCCATAGATGACTTTGAGCTCAGCACGTCGGAGGCCTGGATGAAGCCTACTCCCGCCATTATTGTTTAGCGGGTGCAATTTTGGGAGCGGCAGCTTTGCCCTTACCCTTTTTTTCGGAGCTAACCTTACCTGTACCCTTCTTGAAGTCCTTGGCGGTTCCTGGTGTTGGTTCAGGTTCTACCTTCTGTAGCGTAGGCTTGCCGCTCTTTTGCCCGAACTTGTAGCTAACCTTATAGTTAGCTTTTTTAATGTTCTCTACAGAGGGATGATCAACGGAGAACGTAAGAAAGACACTGCTGCCTTCGGTCGTTCTTTTGAGCACCCTCAATTCGTTGGTGTTCAGGCCTTCGTTCTGACCTTTAACAATTTTTAAAATGCGGTCTGATTTCTCATACGCAGTGTTGGGGAAATAGGCGTTCATGGTAGTCGCTCTGTGTAGCTCCTTTTCATCGATAGCTATTAGGGATGCCCCCTCCCATGGTTGTAAAGTTAGAGTTACGGACTTTATCCAGTCCGCTGTTTCCTGGTTTTCGCAGTTGACTACCAGCCATCCTGCCTTAAATGTGGTGCCGAGGAACTTAGGCTTGATGTCGCCTTCATGTCCCTCGCTAAGGTCCACAATTCTTGAGATGATGACCTCTTGAATAGCCTGCATTTGGGCTGTTGTGAGGTTCACCTCTGGAAATAGGGAATCTGCAATACCCATCTTTTTACCTTCCAACACCTGCTTGAAGCTGGCAACTGTAGGCTTTTGCCCCTGCGGAAGATTGCCTCCGCTAGGAGCGCTACGCCTTTCAGTAGCAGCTCGTTTGGTGTCGGGCCCTTTAGGCGTTGTGCTTTCGGAGCGAGGTCTCTTAGCCCTCTTCTCCTCCTCACTGATAGGCTGTGTGGCCTTTGCTCGGGCTTCCTCGAGAGTCAGCCCTTGTTTGAGCAGCCACCTGAGCCTTTTCCGTGCTGCACCACATAACTTTTTTTCCTTGACTTGGAGCTTCTCTATGCTCTCCTGAAGTTCGATGGTCGCAGACGTTAAGACGCTGCTGGCACTGGAGGAAGCGGGGGACAGTGTGATGTCCTCTACGCTTTCACTAGTTGAAGGCGATTTTTGCCTTGATGCGCTCGGAGTTGCATCTACCTCTACTAAAGTTTTTTTGTTACTCTGTTCCATGAAAGTCCCACGAGTAGCTAGGGAAAGGAGGTCCGCCGCGACAGAGCCCCGCATGCCGCAGTAAGAGGATTTTGTTGAAACTGGAGGTCCCCAGGTATCCAGAGTCCGCTTATTAGGAACCAAGTATTTCCCTCTTGGCCAACGCAATTAAGCGATAAAAGTCTTCGGCATAAGCTGTTCCACCTTGACTTTGGGGTTTTTATTGAGGTTGTCTCCTCTTGATCCGGGCGGTTAAGCCAAGATCCCCCGTGCTGGAAACCAGCACATGGTATGACGGTTGCTGTAAACAGCAGCCGGCGCCGTTACCCTTCCGTGCAAGTCCTTAGCCACGACACGACAGCTTGGACAGGGCCGTTGGAGTGCCATTTAGTTAGTGAATTCCCTTACCCCAAAGGAGTAGTGGAAGCCACACATCCAGTGGTGCCACGAGGAGATAGACACTCGATGGAGCGCTTCCTCCACCCCCGCAGAAAGCCACACTAACCCACCCTAAAGCAAGCGTGCAAACTATTCTACAAGCAGTACCAAACCCACCTCTAATCCCTGGAGATCAGGGATTATATGGGGGGATGCAATACTGAGCATAGTCAACGACAATGTTATTAGAAAATGTTTTGAATGATATCAAGGGAGGAAAGAGTGAACAGTATTGAGATATGGATGAAGTTGAGAGATATCTGAGATAATGTTTAGCAATATCAATGACTATGCTAATAACCACTCGGACTATGTTTAGTGATATTATGTTTAAGGTTGGTGTTGTTTAAATGGGGTAGTATAGAGCAGTGGTGTCCACTAATTTTTGACCAAGGTCGACGTTTCATATAAATGTCTTGCCAAGAACGACCGAAGGGTTTAAAATTTTTTTTTACATGAACTCACCTTCCTTTTTTACCTACTGGCTCATCCTGTCATATATACCTACCTGCTTATAATAATATCACATTTTTTCAATGAAGAAAATATGAAATTAAAAATCATTTCAAATTCTCAACACATTTTCGAAAATTTTTATAATTGTCTTTCAATTTTCTTCAGATACCCTTGCTTTAACATAGATGTCGTTCTGCAGTGTTATGATTTCTGATTCTAACATATGTACATCCATTTCGAACAAGTCAAACAGTTTCTCTGCAACTTTTTCTATATTTATATTTTTATTAAACGGAAAAGTGATAAAAAGTGCCACATCATCAATTTTTTTTAAATCTTGAAAACGATTGTCAAAATCTGCAATTAGGTTTTTAATTTCATTTTTATACCTATTTAAACCGATATCGATAGCAGCAATATTTTTTAATAGAGACGTCATATTGGGAAAAGAAGTGAAATTATTCTAGATAACATTATGTTTAGTTTTTGTTTAATAGTATATTAAAAAACAAGTTTCGTAAGACACGTTTGAAATGCACGAATTCATGTTGAATAACGAGTGGCGAAGCCACGAGTTTTTTAATGAATGAGTGCTTTAAGTCTTATGAAACGTGTTTTTTATGCTATTTTTTGTAATTCGCTTTTCTATCCTTTTTTTTTCTCAAGAATAAAATAAATTTTGACAAAGTAGGAAAATAGGTATGTAGCAGTTGGTAACACCGTAACACTTGAAAACAGAAATTTGAATTGACAATTAGAAACTGTCAAAACACAAAATGTGTTTACCTGACAAACATGTTTCATGTACATCTTCCAAAATAAGAGAAATTGCTCAGACTTCAATGTCCTCATCATTGTGGACTTTGTATTCGATGCTAAGAACGTATTTAAACATCCATAGACAAACATTGTCACATTGACAACTAGAAAAATTAATGACCCAATGTCACCAACATGAACATGGTTCCATAAAATGTTACTAAAATCTCATTACAGCATCGGATGCTGTAAGGAGTTTCATTACAGCACCCGTTTGAATACTGTTATAGCTTTCATTACCGTCGCGAATTACAAAAAGGCATTTACAGAACTCATCATGTCAAAAATTGTTTTATTTTGTACTTTAAGTTCTAAATTCATATCATTCAGCTTACTTGTAATATCTGTCAGAAAAGACAAATCTAAAAGCCAAATGTCATCCTCCAACATCCCGTAATCGTCGCCTCTTGTAATAAGAAATTGTTTAATTTCGTCAATTAAATCGCGAAAACGCTGTAAGAACTTGCCTCTACTTAACCACCTGATGTCAGTATGCATCACAAGTTCAGAACATTCTTCATGACCGCTTTCTTCTAAGTATACTTTAAAAAGCCTTCTTTGTAAACTTTTTAGCCTTATAGTATTTCTGATTTTAAAAACTATGGTCATGATTTCTTGCATATTGAGAATTTTAGAGCATAGCATAAATATCTATATTATAGATATTTTTGATTTATGATTTTGTTGGCGATCGACTTTATGGACATCACTGATATAGAGCAACGCCAAGACCGTAATGAGATATGTCAAGAACGGCTTTGAAGCATGAGAGCAGCCAAGATAATGTTGAGAGATGTCAAGTAGAGTGTAGCAGAATGTTGCAGACGTTAACTAATTCAAGATACATATATTAAGGTCAGAAAAGTTTTGAGATATGTCAGGGAGCATTTTGATGCCACAAACGATGTTGTGGAAGACTAAGGACAACTTTCCATCATATTAAGAGCAATGTTAAGAGATTTCAGACACAATATGTGCGATAAAAATGAAAATGTTAATGGATGTCAGAGACATAAATTAAGAAAGATTTTGAGATATAGCAAAGATATCGCTTGACGATATCAATGGCGATGGATTATGTTGTGGATGATGTTTGTTGATGACAGATTGTGAGGAAGATGTTGACTGAGGCCAAGAAAGTAAAAGAAATGTCGGGAATAATGTTGTAGGTGGGTGTAGAAAATGTTGAGGAAAGGTACGATGTTCAGCGACGATGTTGATAGACGATGTGTAATAGATAGAGATTGGATTATATCATAGCCGAAGTTGCGCTAAGTCTGCGGGAATATTAGGAAAGATTTTGAGAGATAGCAAAGACTCGGTATGTTTAGTGATATCAAGGGCGATGTTGATGTATCAGGCAGATTTTGATTGATAAAGTTGAGATTGCACAGAAACGATACTCGTGGATATCCGGGATGATGTTAAGAAATATCAGGCGCCTTTTTTTATAGGTATCTGGAAGAATCTTAGTTTAAACCTGGGAAGATGTTGACGAAGGCTACGATGATATTAAAGAATATTGGGGATGACACAATTGTGTAATTAGAGATATTAAGGATTCTAATAACATGACGGAGAAGATATTGAGAGAGGTCAAGAAAATGTTCAGAAATGATAGGAATTGTGTTGTGACAAGTCAGGAACAATGTGGTTCCTAACTTCTGACAGAAAACGCCGAGGAAGGCCAGGGACGATTTTACAAATATCATGGAGAGGATGTTGAGAAATGACGTTGAGACTTGTTCAATAAATTCTTGGAAATTTTTCTATATATTCGCGTTCTAAAGTCAAAATAAAATAATTTAATAACCAAATTTGTTATTCAAGAAGAGGTAATACATAAAAATAATTTCCTCACATTACATAACAAAAATATATTATTTTCATAATTTTTATTAAAAATATGAGGAACGGAATTATATTCTAATTTATTAAAACCTACACATTTGTGTCTCGTATTTCACAAATAATGGGATTATAACATATTAAAACTAAAATTTTCGTGGTATTGAAATATTGCGATTCGGTCTCGTTAGAACAAGTTTCTCGTACTTTTTGTTTGTCATTTCCACACAAAAATCGGTAAATTAGTACCCAACAAAGCTGCCGTTTGGCGGAAATGAGAAGATAATTACAAAACTTTCTGATAATGTCGTCGCAAGTTCACGGTAAACACCAAAAACAATCTAATAAGGTAAGTTAGTGATCTTTCTGGAATAAAACCACAAAATTTTTTAATACTTTTTTAAAAATATCACTGAACCATCTATTTTTAATATATTTTTTAAAACTTAATCATTATATTAATTTGCTGATTGACGCAATCCATTATTAGGTTAAAATCTTACTGACTGATCGTGAGATGTTGAAGAGGCCAGAAATAACACACACAGAATGGAAAGTGGTTGTTAAAAACGTGGCGCGTAAAGTGGCCGGTTCAGATTGAATTGCATCGAGAACTCATTTGCTTGGAAATCTTTCAAGAATGGTCAGTACCAATTCGGTTCAACCAAAATTAATCAAGCGAAGTGAACGTCTACGTTAATGGATCAACGAATTTTAAACGAAAATTTAGTTTATCGACTTGTTTGTTGAAATTTATCACGAAAATCTAAATAAAAACTAAAATTTATTAATTATAAATTTATAATAAATTAACGTACGTCAGAAGACGCACGGCTACACCCGAAACTTTCTAGTTCTAGGTCAAGTGTTAATTCCAGTTATAAATAACAACTAAAGCAGACAAATCCGTTTCAGTATATGAAACTTTTAGGATTTGGTTATTTAACGTAGTTTGAAATGTACAAAATAGAGCTGGAAATCATCTTTTGGATATCTTCTAAATGAACAGAGCTATTTTGATGACTGATATCTCAAAAGAAAACCCAATTAATCAACATTTCAGAATCATGCAGAAAATCCCGTTTCAGTATTTAGAATTTCTAGGATTTGGTTACTTAGCATAGTTTGAAATCTACAAAATAGAGATGTAAAGAATTTTTAGCATAACTTCTGTTTTAATTGAGATATTTTGATGACTGACATCTCAAAAGAAAGCTCAATTAATCAAAATTTCAGGATCATACAGAAAATCCCGTTTTAGTATCTAGAATTTCTAGGATTTGATTACTTAGCATAGCTTGATATCTACAAAATAGAGATGTAAAGAATTTTTTGGATAAATTCTGAGTTTATTGAGATATTTTGAAAGAAAGACCAATTAATCAAAATTTCATGATTATAGAGTAAATTCAGTTTCAGTATCTAGAATTTTTTTTTGTTCGATTACTTAGCATTGCTTGAAACGTTCAAAATACCAATGCAAGCCTCTTTTTTAATAACTTCTGATTAAAATGAGATATCTTAATAAATCATATCTGAAAATAAAGCCTAAATAATAGCAATTTTATTCTAATATGATACGTTTTCATTGGGATTCCCAAACATTTATAATCTTGTTCTAATCAAAGGTTATAATTGTCTGAATAAGGTTGATGCAACTCTCTGATAACTATTGAGTGAATGAAGATATATTGATAACTGATATCTCAAAAGAAAGCCCAATTAATCAAAATATCAGAATTATACAGAAAACCCCATTTCAGTATCTAGAATTTCTAGGATTTGGTTACTTAGCATAGTTTGAAATCTACAAAATAAAGATGTAAAGAATTTTTAGGATAACTTCTGTGTTAATTGAGATATTTTGATGACTGATGTCTCAAAAGAAAGCCCAATTAAACAAAATTTCAGAATCATACAGAAAATCCCGTTTCAGTATCTAGAATTTTTAGGATTTGGTTACTTGGCATAGCTTGAAATCTACAAAATAGAGATGTAAATCTTTTTTTGGATAACTTCTGTGTTAATTGAGATACTTTGATGACTGATATCTCAAAAGAAAGTCCAATCAATCCAAATTTCACAATCTTACAGAAAATCCCGTTTCAGTATCTAGAATTTCTAGGATATGGTTACTTAGCATAGCTTGAAATCTACAAAATAGAGATGTAAAGAATTTTTTGGATAACTTCTGTCTTAATTGCGATATTTTAGATAGCTGATATCTCAAAAGAAAGCCCAATTAATCAAAATTTCATGATTATAGAGTAATGTCAGTTTCAGTATCTAGAATTTTTTGGGTTCGATTACTTAGCATTGCTTGAGACGTTCAAAATGCCAATGTAAGCCTTTTTTTAATAACGTCTGATTAACATGAGATATCTTAATGAATCATATCTCAAAATAAAGCCTAAATAATAACAATTCTATTCTAATATGATACGTTTTCATTGGGATTCCCAAACATTTATAATCTTGTTCTAATCAAAAGTTATAATTGTCTGAATAAGGTTGATGCAACTCTCTGATAACTGTTGAACGAATGAAGATATTTTGATGACTGATATCTCAAAAGAAAGCCCAATTAATCAAAATTTCAGAATCATACAGAAAATCCCGTTTCAGTATCTAGAATTTTTAGGATTTGGTTAATTAACATAGCTTGAAATCGACAAAATAGAGATGTAAATCATTTTTTGGATAACTTCTGTGTTAATTGAGATATTTTGATGACTGGTATCTCAAAAGAAAGCCCAATTAATCAAAATTTCAAAATCATACAGAAAATCCCGGTTCTGTATCCAGAATTTCTTGGGTTCGATTACTTAGCATTGCTTGAAACGTACAAAATACCAAACAAGCCTTTTTTTTAAAGAACTTCTGATTGAAGTTCTTTAAATGAGATATCTTAATGAATCATATCTCAAAATAAAGCCTAAATGATAATTCTATTCCAATATGATACGTTTTCATTGGGATTCCCAAACTTGAATTCAACTCTCTGATAACTATTGAGTGAATGAAAATATTTTGATGACTCATATCTCAAAGGAATCCTCACTTAATCAGAATTTCATAAAAGTTTCGGGTTTAATCATGCATCTTCAGACTTCCCCACATCAATCATATGAAAAGCATTACTAAATTAATTCAATAAACCATGTTATCTTGGAAAAATATATGTTATGGTACCAATAAATTGCAGAAAGTGGGAACGAATTTTCAATAACTCCGCACACTTCAAATTGTTTCAATATGAATGCAAATGTTTTATATTGGAACAACATAGATACGCTCTGGGCGAACACGGAAGGAAGGCTTTTTCCAAGTTTTCGAACACGTTGTTCGAGAAGATATTTGAACGAATTTACTTCCATCTTACATAATACATATAGCTACAGATATCTTAATAAAAATTAAAAGAAAACAACAAAAAAGTAATTAAATAAAGAATTGTAATCAAAGAGTAATAATAAAGAATTTAAAAGTAGATGTGTTTTTAAATAGAAAAAAGATTAATATGCAAAATGTTCATTAAGGGTTGGAGTTGTACAGAATTTCTTTTCTTCTCGCCTCTTCTAGGAAATTGGGGATTAAAATTGTTTGAGCTATTTCTTTTTTTTTTGTTACGAATAAAAAATAAAAAAGTAATCAGAAGAAGAAAAGAAACTAAAAGTCGATTACCTCATTCAAACAAAATGTTGTTATCCTCAACTACTTAAACAAGAACCTTCAAACTTACACACACCAAAGAGTGTCCTAAATATTTTATTCCATTTCCTTGGTGATCGAAAAAAAAAAAATCTTATAAAATCGAATTTTCACTCAATTGAACTTTTGAAACCACTAAATTTTAAATTGTATATTTGAATATGTGTTATTATTTTTTAAATAATTTCTGTTATCGCCTCGAATAGTGCGCGTACGCGGCGCTTTGTTAAATAATTTAAATAAATAGAACGAAAAATTTAAATATTAATAATATGAATATCGGAATATTTATTATCGACAAATAAAAATAAATGGTAGGTGCAACAAAAAGGATATCTACTGGTGCAAAAACAACAAAGTCAGAGAAGGTTTTTTGGGGGTCAATTTAATTCGAAAGTAGAATAAAACGAAATTTTAAACGATAATTTATGCAAAAAAAAATTAATTCAAAACTTTAAAAGGAAAAAATTTCGAAATGCCCAAATTGGAGAAATCAATAAATCGTTAAAAAAGAGTTTGCCAATATACACAGTTGTGTGTTTAACGCGTTGGATACACAGAATTGCTACAGATTTTTAAAGTTGATTCCATAAAAATTATGAAACTCGAAAACTACTAAAATTGTATATCTCCAACATTAAACATGATTTTTGAAAACGGGGTTGTTTATCAAAAACTAGACACTTTTCTTGATAAATCATGAAATTTTCATTCTATTACACCAAGAGATTAATTTTATACAGAGTTTCAAAATTGATTAATGCAAATTGTTAACCTCAAAAATTCCGAAATATTTCAAAAGTTTATTTCTCAAAAACTAAAAGTAATTTTTCAAAACGGCGTTGTTTATCAAAAACTAGACACTTTTCTTGATAAATCATGAAATTTTCATTCTAATATACCAAGAGATTAATTTTATATAGATTTTCAAAGTTCATCGATGAAAATTGTTAACCTCAAAAATTCCGAAATATTTCAAAAGTTTATTTTTCAAAAACTTAAAATAATTTTTCAAAACGGGGTTGTTTATCAAAAACTAGACACTTTTCTTGATAAATCATGAAATTTTTATTCTAATATACCAAGAAGTTAATTTTATACATATTTTCAAAGTTGATCGATGCAAATTGTTAACATTAAAAATTCCGAAACATTACAATAATTTATTTCCCAAAAACTAAAAATAATCTTCCAAAATGAGTTTGTTTATCAAAAACTAGACACTTTTCTTGATAAATCATGAAATTTTCATTCTAATATACCAAGAGATTAATTTTATACAGATTTTCAAAGTTGGTCGATGCAAATTGTTAACATCAACAATTCCGAAATATTTCAAAAATTTGTTCTCGAAAATTGAAAATGGTTCTTCAAAGTGGGTTGATTCATTAAAAAGAATACACTTTTCTTGAGGATTAATAAAATTTTCACACTAATGTTCCGGAAAATGCAGTTGCTAGAGATTTTTAAAGCTGATTCTATAAAAATTGTGAAACTCGAAAACAACTAAAATTGTAAAAAAATTTATTTCTCGAAAACTAAAAGTAATTTTTCAAAACAGGTTTGTTTATCAAAAACTAGACACTTTTATTGATAAATTGTGAAATTTTCATTCCAATTTACCAAGAGATTAATTTTATACAGATTTTCATAGTTTATCGATGAAGATTGTTAACCAAAAAATACGAAACAGTACAAGAATTTATTTCTCAAAAACTAAGAGTAATTTTTCAAAACAAGGTTGTTTATCAAAAACTAGACACTTTTCTTGATAAATCATGAAATTTTCATTCTAATACACCAAGAGATTAATTTTATACAGATTTTCAAAGTTGATGGATGAAGATTGTTAACCAAAAATTGTGAAATATTACAAGAATTTATTTCTCAAAAACTAAAAGTAATTTTTCAAAACGGGTTTGTTTATCAAAAAATAGACACTTTTCTTGATAAGTCATCAAATTTTCATTCTAATTTACCAAGAAATTAATTTTATACAGATTTCAAAAATGATCGATGAAAATTGTTACCCCCAAAAATTCAGAAATATTTCAAAAATTTATTTCTCAAAAACTAAAAGTAATTTTTCAAAACGAGTTTGTTTATCAAAAACTAGACACTTTTCTTGACAAATCATGAAATTTTCATTATAATATACCAAGAGATTAATTTTATACAGATTTTCATAGTTTATCGATAAAGATTGTTAACCAAAAATTACGAAATATTACAGGAATTTATTTCTCAAAAACTAAAAGTAATTTTTCAAAACGGGTTCGTTTATCAAAAACTAGACACTCTTCTTGATAATTCATGAAATTTTCATTCTATTATACCAAGAGATTAATTTTATACAGAGTTTCAAAGTTGATTAATGCAAATTGTTAACCTCAAAAATTCCGAAATATTTCAAAAGTTTATTTCTCAAAAACTAAAAGTAATTTTTCAAAACGGGTTTGTTTATCAAAAAATAGACACTTTTCTTGATAAATCATGAAATTTTCATTCTAATCTATCAAGAGATCAATTTTATACAGATTTTCAAAGTTGAGCGATTAAAATTATTAACATCAAAAATTCCGAATATTTCAAACATTTATTTCTCAAAAACTAAATGTAATTTTTCAAAACGGGTTTGTTTATCAAAAACTAGATACTTTTCTTGATAAATCATGAAATTTTCATTCTCTTATAGCAAGAGATTAATTTTATACAGAGTTTCAAAATTGATTAATGCAAATTGTTAACCTCAAAAATTCCGAAATATTTCAAAAGTTTATTTCTCAAGAACTAAATGTAATTTTTCCAAACGGGTTTGTTTATCAAAAACTAGACACTTTTCTTGATACATAATGAAATTTTCATTCTAATACACCAAGAGATTAATTTTATAAAGATTTTCAAAGTTGATCGATGAAAGTTGTAAACCTAAAAAATTCGGAAATATATGAAAAGTTTTTTTCTCAAAAACGAAAAGTGATTTTTCAAAGCGCGTTGATTCATTGAAAAGAAAACACTTTTCTTGATAATTTATGTAGTTTCCACAAATATATTCCGGAAAATGAATTTGCCACAGAATTTTGAGTTGATTCTATGAAAATAATGAAAATGGTTAAAAACAAAAAAACCAAATAGAGAAGCTATAATGTTAGAAAGGAAGGATTAAATAACAATTGATTGAAGTTTTGACATAAATTGATGATTTCATAAATCATTACTTATAGTTTATTTCATCGCAACCCAATAACTTTTATCTTCATGTACTTCCAATAAGAATAATATTTATAAATAACTATTTTATTTTAATATTGAATATTACAATGTAAAATTTTTTGTTAAATTAATAGATAAATACAAATTTTATTTAACAAGTTTTTAGCTTTAATCGATTATTAACATTGTTTATGTATTCGATTTTGCAATTGAGATAAAATTTGAAATATTTCAACAGTGACAGAGTGGTTCTCGAAATTTTTTGTTCAAAATCGCTTTCAAAATGCATTGTTAGCATCCAACGCACAAAAGATTGTTAAAAATTCATTATCCATTATAAAATGCATGATATTACGATTAAAACTATTATTAAAAACTTATTTATCAGAATAAATAGGTCACTTCATACTATTAATTATTTACTATTTTTCTTTATTAAAACATGTTTTGATATCAGGAGGTCAAATTGCTACATTAAATTTATATTAATATATATAATAATGTTTTATTGGTTGGAATTAAATCACTTCTAAAATTATCGGAGTGTGAAAATAAAAAGAATGAAAGAAGTTTTAATTCTTTAATTCATTGGGGTTTTGGGATTCGCGGATTTTACGTTGGTGAACGATGGGAAATCGGGGCGCATGTTCGAAATGCGGGGGCCCCGTCACGCCAACGCGCATTTTCGCAACGTAGATATGTGCGAAGAATCCGCGAAGAGTGTGTAGTTGCAGTTTCTGCTTCGCAGAGAAGACATCCAAAGAAAAAAGAAATCCAACAACCCCCTGAACCGCTTAAGTACGCATGATTATATAGAGTAAGTAAAATAAATTATATAAATAATTTTAACTAATTTATTTGAGTATGTAACTATTAATTCTAATTTTAATTAATATTCAACCCGGCGCATCCGCCAAAATTATACCAACTAATACGTTCATTAATCCTTCTATGTTAACAACTGGTTTTAATAAGACTTCATTTGTTGAAGTTAGGGTTTCTTCAAATAACAATGCAAACGCATTAAAATAAATTCGTGGTACGTTTATTTTTAGAAAATAAATATTTTTAAATCCAACTCAAACTATGAATTGTCCAGAGACTTAAACTGTCAATTTAAAAGAAAACAGTTCGTCTCAAGAGAATATTCATTCAACGATTTTTCTCTTACATATTCTCGGTCAAACGCTGATGCACTTCGATTGCAAACACTCGAGAAAATGTACATTTTTCAGGTTGAAGAAAGTTTTACAAGGAAAATCAATTTTTATAATGTTGTATTTATACGAAAGTAAATAATAACTTTATTAATGTTTAACTGATTCCGATTGATGTGGAGATTGAATTTGTAATAGTTTAAACAGTAGTTATATAATCAAGTTTAAATAGTAATTAATTTCGTGTATTATCTATTACTCAACCACATTTAATCATTATTAAATTAATCTTTTAAAAGTAAAGGATTTTAAGTGCTTTATTTCGTTATCAATTGAGCACATAACTTGATTTATTCTTTTGGTTCATTGAGTTTAAAGTGCTTACAATTTGCACGATATAATTAAACAGTAAAAAGTTATTTAATACATTGTTAAGTTGTTTCCATTGAAATGAATACATTTCCGTTATTAAATTTATAACCAAAAATAATAATAATAAACACAATATTTTGTGTTTAAATTCGATATTGAATTGTATTCGATACTGATTGAATCCTTTAGTTAGAATTCCGAAGGCGTCCTAGTTTCGTGTCAGTTTTAATGCAATTTTTCCTTGCCCTGTTTTTGGAAAACGCAATTATTACCGGTCACCTACACTTCCGCTCTTCTCATATCGGATTGGTGCCATTTTAACAAGCTCCCTTCAACACAATGCCGTCGATGATCGTATTGTTGAAACGTTCGTGTAACCAACTTTATCCTAAACCCCCTCATATTATCTTTCTAACGACACCAGATGAATACTTAATCGAACTCTGATGATAATCATCATCAAGGCTATACATACGTGTCGTTTTAGACGTGCTATAATTTCGTCAAATGCCACCTTCATTTTGATGGTGATCGATAATGAACGTAGAACGAAATGTTTAATAATTTAAAATGATTCATTTCTTAAAATCAATTTCTGTGATGGTTTGCATGAAATTTTTATTAAGGTTTATTGGAAAAAGTTGATTAATTCAAGCACAATGATATTTTATTTATGTTCTGATATAAATGATTGGGATTATTTATCAAAAAATAGACACTTTTCTTCATAATTCCTAAATCTTTCATTCCAATTTACAAAGAGATAAATTTTATACAGATTTTACTAAACTCAAAAATTATGAATTAATTCAAAAATGTATTTCTCAAAAACTAAAAGTGGTAGTTCAAAACAGATTCTTCCGTTGGAAAGATGACACTTTTCTTGATAATTCATGAAATTTCCACACTAATATACCGAAAAATGAAGTTGCTACAGATTTTTAATATTAATTTTGTAAAAATTGTGAAACTCGAAAACTACCTAATAATATTTAATAAAAAACTTATTTTTCCAAAATTTAATGTAATTTTTCAAAACGGGTTCAATTATCAAAACCTTGACACTTTTCTTGATAAATCATGAAATTTTCATCCAAATTTACCATGAAATAAATTTTATATAGATTATGAAAGATGATCAATAAAAATTGTTAACCTCAAAGATTACGAAACATTTCAAAATTTTATTTCTCAAAAACTAAAAGTGATACTTTAAAACAGGCCCTTTCGTTGAAAAGATGACACTCTTTTTCATAATTCATAAGGTTTCTACGCTAATATACTGAAAAATGAGGTTGCTACAGATTTTTAAAGTTGAGTCAATTAAAATTGTGAAACTTGAAAACTAATGAAATTAAAAAAAAAATATATTTCTCTTAAATTAAATGTAATTTTTTAAAACGAGTTTGTTTATCGAAAAGTAGACGCTTTTCTTGATAAGTCATTAAATTTTCATCAAAATTTACCAAGAGGTCAATTTTATACAGATTTTCAAAATTGAACGATGAAAATTGCTAACCTCAAAAATTATGAATCATTTCAAAAATGTATTTCTCAAAAACTAAAAGTGGTACTTCAAAACAGATTGTTTCGTTGGAAAGATGACTCTTTTCTTGATAATTCATGAAGTTTCTATACTAATATTCCAAAAAATGAAGTTGCTACAGGTTTTTAATATTAATTCTGTAAAAATTGTGAAACTCGAAAACTAATAATATTTAAAAAAAAAACTTATTTTTCCAAAAATTAAATGTAATTTTTCAAAACGGGTTCACTTATCAAAAACTAGACACTTTTCTTGATAAATCTTGAAATTTTCATCCAAATTTACCAAGAGATAAATTTTATATAGATTATAAAAGTTGATCGATAAAAATTGTTAACCTCAAAGATTACGAAACATTTCAAAATTTTATTTCTCAAAAACTAAAGGTGATACTTCAAACCGGGTACTTTCGTTGAAAAGATGACACTTTTTTTTCATAATTCATAAGGTTTCTACACTAATATACTGAAAAATGAGATTTCTACAGATTTTTAAAGTTGAGTTTATGAAAATTGAGAAACTCGAAAACTAATGAAGTTAAAAAAAAATTTATTTTTCCAAAATTAAATGTAATTTTTCGAAACGAGTTTGTTTATCAAAAAGTAGAGACTTTTCTTGATAAGTCATGAAATTTTCATCCAAATTTACCAAGAGGTAAATTTTATACAGAGTTTCAAAGTTGAACGATGAAAATTGCTAAACTCAAAAATTATGAATTAATTCAAAAATGTATTTCTCAAAAACTAAAAGTGGAACTTCAAAACAGATTACTTCGTTGGAAAGATGACACTTTTCTTGATAATTTATGAAGTTTCCACACTAATATATCGAAAAATGAAGTTGCTACAGATTTTTAATATTAATTCTGTAAAAATTGTGAAACTTGAAAACTAATAATATTTAATAAAAAACTTATTTTTTCCAAAATTAAATGTAGTTTTTCAAAACGGGTTCACTTATCAAAAACTAGACACTTTTCTCGATAAATCATGAAATTTTCATCCAAATTTAACAAGAGATAAATTTTATATAGATTATAAAAGTTGATCGATAAAAATTGTTAACCTCAAAGATTACGAAACATTTCCAAATTTTATTTCTAAAAAACTAAAAGTGATACTTCAAAACAGGTCCTTTCGTTGGAAAGATGACACTATTTTTCATAATTCATAAGGTTGTTACAATAATATACTGAAAAATGAGGTTGTTACAGATTTCTAAAGTTGAGTCTATGAAAATTTGTGAAATTCGAAAACTAACGAAATTAAAAAAAAATTATTTCTCCAAAATTAAATGTAATTTTTCAAAACGAGTTTGTTTATCAAAAAGTAGACACTTTTCTTGATAAGTCATGAAATTTTCATCCAAATTTACCAAGACGTAAATTTTATACAGATTTTCAAAGTTGAAGCATGAAAATTGCTAACCTCAAAAATTACGAATCATTTCAAAAATGTATTTCTCAAAAACTAAAAGTGGTACTTCAAAACAGATTACTTCGTTGGAAAGATGACACTTTTCTTGATAATTTATGAAGTTTCCACGCTAATATACCGAAAAATGAAGTTGTTACAGATTTTTAATATTAATTCTGTAAAAATTGTGAAACTCGAGAACTAATAATATTGAAAAAAAAACTTACTTTTCCAAAATTAAATGTAACTTTTCAAAACGGGTTCACTTATCAAAAACTAGACACTTTTCTTGATAAATCATGAAATTTTCATTAAAATTTAAAAAGAGATAAATTTTATATAGATTATGAAAGTTCGATACAAATTGTTAACCTCAAAGATTACGAAACATTTCAAAATTTTATTTCTCAAAAACTAAAAGTGATACTTTAAAACAGGCTCTTTCGTTGAAAAGATGACACTCTTTTTCATAATTCATAAGGTTTCTACGCTAATATACTGAAAAATGAGGTTGCTACAGATTTCTAAAGTTGAGTCTATGAAAATTGTGGAATTCGAAAACTAATGAAATTAAAAAAAATATATATTTCTCTTAAATTAAATGTAATTTTTCAAAACGAGTTTGTTTATCGAAAAGTAGACACTTTTCTTGATAAGTCATTAAATTTTCATCAAAATTTACCAAGAGGTCAATTTTATACAGATTTTCAAAGTTGAACGATGAAAATTGCTAACCTCAAAAATTACGAATCATTTCAAAAATGTATTTCTCAAAAACTAAAAGTGGTACTTCAAAACAGATTACTTCGTTGGAAAGATGACACTTTTCTTGATAATTTATGAAGTTTCCACGCTAATATACCGAAAAATGAAGTTGTTACAGATTTTTAATATTAATTCTGTAAAAATTGTGAAACTCGAGAACTAATAATATTGAAAAAAAAACTTACTTTTCCAAAATTAAATGTAACTTTTCAAAACGGGTTCACTTATCAAAAACTAGACACTTTTCTTGATAAATCATGAAATTTTCATTAAAATTTAAAAAGAGATAAATTTTATATAGATTATGAAAGTTCGATACAAATTGTTAACCTCAAAGATTACGAAACATTTCAAAATTTTATTTCTCAAAAACTAAAAGTGATACTTTAAAACAGGCTCTTTCGTTGAAAAGATGACACTCTTTTTCATAATTCATAAGGTTTCTACGCTAATATACTGAAAAATGAGGTTGCTACAGATTTCTAAAGTTGAGTCTATGAAAATTGTGGAATTCGAAAACTAATGAAATTAAAAAATATATATATTTCTCTTAAATTAAATGTAATTTTTCAAAACGAGTTTGTTTATCGAAAAGTAGACACTTTTCTTGATAAGTCATTAAATTTTCATCAAAATTTACCTACAGGTCAATTTTATACAGATTTTCAAAGTTGAACGATGAAAATTGCTAACCTCAAAAATTATGAATCATTTCAAAAATGTATTTCTCAAAAACTAAAAGTGGTAGTTCAAAACAGATTCTTCCGTTGGAAAGATGACACTTTTCTTGATAATTTATGAAATTTCCACATTAATATACCGAAAAATAAAGTTGCTACAGATTTTTAATATTAATTTTGTAAAAATTGTGAAACTAGAAAACTAATAATATTTAAAAAAAAAACTTATTTTACCAAAATTAAATGTAATTTTTCAAAACGGGTTCACTTATCAAAAACTACACACTTTTCTTGATAAATCATAAAATTTTCATTCAAATTTACCAAGAGATAAATTTTATATAGATTATCAAAGTTGATCGATAAAAATTGTTAACCTGAAAGATTACGAAACATTTCCAAATTTTTTTTCTAAAAAACTATAAGTGATACTTCAAAACAGGTCCTTTCGTTGGAAAGATGACACTATTTTTCATAATTCATAAGGTTTTTACACTAATATACTGAAAAATGAGGTTGTTACAGATTTCTAAAGTTGAGTCTATGAAAATTGTGAAATTCGAAAACTAACGAAATTAAAAAAAAATTATTTCTCCAAAATTAAATGTAATTTTTCAAAACGAGTTTGTTTATCAAAAAGTAGACACTTTTCTTGATAAGTCATGAAATTTTCATCCAAATTTACCAAGACGTAAATTTTATACAGATTTTCAAAGTTGAAGCATGAAAATTGCTAACCTCAAAAATTTTGAATCATTTCAAAAATGTATTTCTCAAAAACTTAAAGTGGTACTTCAAAACAGATTCTTTCGTTGGAAAGATGACACTTTTGTTTATAATTCATGAAATTTCCACACTAACATACCGAAAAATGAAGTAGCTACAGACTTTTAATATTAATTCTGTAAAAATTGTGAAACTCGAAAACTAATAATATTTAATAAAAAACTTATTTTTCTAAAATTAAATGTAATTTTTCAAAACGAGTTTGTTTATCAAAAACTAGACACTTTTCTTGATAAGTCATGAAATTTTCATCCAAATTTACCAAGACGTAAATTTTATACAGATTTTCAAAGTTGAAGCATGAAAATTGCTAACCTCAAAAATTATGAATCATTTCAAAAATGTATTTCTCAAAAACTAAAAGTGGTAGTTCAAAACAGATTCTTCCGTTGGAAAGATGACACTTTTCTTGATAATTCATGAAGTTTCCACACTAATATACCGAAAAATGAAGTTGCTACAGATTTTTAATATTAATTCTGTAAAAATTGTGAAACTTGAAAACTAATAATATTTAATAAAAAACTTATTTTTTCCAAAATTAAATGTAGTTTTTCAAAACGGGTTCACTTATCAAAAACTAGACACTTTTCTCGATAAATCATGAAATTTTCATCCAAATTTAACAAGAGATAAAGTTTATATAGATTATAAAAGTTGATCCATAAAAATTGTTAACCTCAAAGATTACGAAACATTTCCAAATTTTATTTCTAAAAAACTAAAAGTGATACTTCAAAACAGGTCCTTTCGTTGGAAAGATGACACTCTTTTTCATAATTCATAAGGTTTTTACACTAATATACTGAAAAATGAGGTGGTTACAGATTTTGTAAAGTTGAGTCTATGAAAATTGTGAAACTCGACACTAATGAAATAAAAAAAAAATATTATTTCTCCAAAATTAAATGTAATTTTTCAAAACGAGTTTGTTTATCAAGAAGTAGACACTTTTCTTGATAAGTCACGAAATTTTCATCCAAATTTAACAAGAGGTAAATTTTATACAGATTTTCAAAGTTGAAGCATGAAAATTGCTAACCTCAAAAATTATGAATCATTTCAAAAATGTATTTCTCAAAAACGAAAAGTGGTACTTCAAAACAGATTCTTCCGTTGGAAAGATGACACTTTTCTTGACAATTCATGAAATTTCCACACTAATATACCGAAAAATAAAGTTGCTACAGATTTTTAATATTAATTTTGTAAAAATTGTGAAACTAGAAAACGAATAATATTTAAAAAAAAAACTTATTTTACCAAAATTAAATGTAATTTTTCAAAACGGGTTCACTTATCAAAAACTAGACACTTTTCTTGATAAATCATGAAATTTTCATCCAAATTTACCAAGAGATAAATTTTATATAAATTATGAAAGTTGATCGATAAATATTGTTAACCTCAAAGATTAAGAAACATTTCAAAATTTTATTTCTCAAAAACTAAAAGAGATACTTTAAAACAGGATAATTCGTTGGAAAGATGACACTTTTCTTGATAATTCATGAAGTTTCCACACTAATGTACCAAAAAATGACGTTGCTACCGATTTTTAAAGTTGATTCTGTAAAAATTGTGTAACTCGAAAGCTAATAAAATTTTAAAAAAAATATTTTTCAAAAATTAAATGTAATTTCTCAAAACGGGTTTCCTGATCAAAAAGTAGGCACTTTTCTTAATAAGTCATGAAATTTTCATCCAAATTTATCAAATGCTAAATTTTATATAGATTTTCAAATATGAACGATGAAAATTATTAACCTCAAAATTTATGAATCATCTCAAAAATGTATTTCTCAAAAACTAAAAGTGATACTTCAAAACGGGTTCATTCGTTGGAAAGATGACACTTTTTTTGATTATTCATGAAGTTTCCACACTAATATACCAAACAATGAGGTTGCTACAGATTTTTAAAATTGATTCTGTAACTCGAAAGCTATAAAATTTTAAAAAAATGGTTTCTCCAAAATTAAATGTAATTTTTCAAAATGGGATTATTGATCAAAAAGTAGACACTTTTTTTGATAAGTCATGAAATTTNAAAATTATTTCTCCAAAATTAAATGTAATTTTTCAAAACGAGTTTGTTTATCAAAAAGTAGACACTTTTCTTGATAAGTCATGAAATTTTCATCCAAATTTACCAAGACGTAAATTTTATACAGATTTTCAAAGTTGAAGCATGAAAATTGCTAACTTCAAAAATTATGAATCATTTCAAAAATGTATTTCTCAAAAACTTAAAGTGGTACTTCAAAACAGATTCTTTCGTTGGAAAGATGACACTTTTGTTTCTAATTCATGAAATTTCCACACTAATATACCGAAAAATGAAGTTGCTACAGATTTTTAATATTAATTCTGTAAAAATTGTGAAACTCGAAAACTAATAATATTTAATAAAAAACTTATTTTTCTAAAATTAAATGTAGTTTTTCAAAACGGGTTCACTTATCAAAAACTAAACACTTTTCTTGATAAATCATGAAATTTTCATCCAAATTTACCAAGAGATAAATTTTATATAAATTATGAAAGTTGATCGATAAATATTGTTAACCTCAAAGATTAAGAAACATTTCAAAATTTTATTTCTCAAAAACTAAAAGAGATACTTTAAAACAGGATAATTCGTTGGAAAGATGACACTTTTCTTGATAATTCATGAAGTTTCCACACTAATGTACCAAAAAATGACGTTGCTACCGATTTTTAAAGTTGATTCTGTAAAAATTGTGTAACTCGAAAGCTAATAAAATTTTAAAAAAAATATTTTTCAAAAATTAAATGTAATTTCTCAAAACGGGTTTCCTGATCAAAAAGTAGGCACTTTTCTTAATAAGTCATGAAATTTTCATCCAAATTTATCAAATGCTAAATTTTATATAGATTTTCAAATATGAACGATGAAAATTATTAACCTCAAAATTTATGAATCATCTCAAAAATGTATTTCTCAAAAACTAAAAGTGATACTTCAAAACGGGTTCATTCGTTGGAAAGATGACACTTTTTTTGATTATTCATGAAGTTTCCACACTAATATACCAAACAATGAGGTTGCTACAGATTTTTAAAATTGATTCTGTAACTCCAAAACATATAAAATTTTAAAAAAATGGTTTCTCCAAAATTAAATGTAATTTTTCAAAATGGGATTATTGATCAAAAAGTAGACACTTTTTTTGATAAGTCATGAAATTTCCATCTTAATTTATCCAGATATAAATTTTATATACATTTTTAAAGTTAATCGATAAGAATTGTTAACCTCAAAAATTGTGAAACTCGAAAACTAGTGAGATTAAAAAAAAAATTATTTCTAGATAAATATGCGTAATTTTTCGAAACGAAAAATTAAAAAGTATACACTTTTCTTGATAAATCATGAAATTTTATCTCAATTTACAAAGAGATAAATTTTATACAGATTTTTAAAGTTGATTCTGCGAAAAGTGTAAAACTTAATACCTACCAAAGTTGTCAAAAAAATTTATATCTCCAAAATTAAAGGAAATTTTTCAAAACTGGTTTCTTTATTAAAAAGTAGACACTGTTTTTGATAAGTCATGAAATTTTCATCCAAATTTACCAAGACGTAAATTTTATACAGATTTTCAAAGTTGAAGCATGAAAATTGCTAACCTCAAAAATTACGAATCATTTCAAAAATGTATTTCTCAAAAACTAAAAGTGGTACTTCAAAACAGATTACTTCGTTGGAAAGATGACACTTTTCTTGATAATTTATGAAGTTTCCACGCTAATATACCGAAAAATGAAGTTGTTACAGATTTTTAATATTAATTCTGTAAAAATTGTGAAACTCGAGAACTAATAATATTGAAAAAAAAACTTACTTTTCCAAAATTAAATGTAACTTTTCAAAACGGGTTCACTTATCAAAAACTAGACACTTTTCTTGATAAATCATGAAATTTTCATTAAAATTTAAAAAGAGATAAATTTTATATAGATTATGAAAGTTCGATACAAATTGTTAACCTCAAAGATTACGAAACATTTCAAAATTTTATTTCTCAAAAACTAAAAGTGATACTTTAAAACAGGCTCTTTCGTTGAAAAGATGACACTCTTTTTCATAATTCATAAGGTTTCTACGCTAATATACTGAAAAATGAGGTTGCTACAGATTTCTAAAGTTGAGTCTATGAAAATTGTGGAATTCGAAAACTAATGAAATTAAAAAATATATATATTTCTCTTAAATTAAATGTAATTTTTCAAAACGAGTTTGTTTATCGAAAAGTAGACACTTTTCTTGATAAGTCATTAAATTTTCATCAAAATTTACCAAGAGGTCAATTTTATACAGATTTTCAAAGTTGAACGATGAAAATTGCTAACCTCAAAAATTACGAATCATTTCAAAAATGTATTTCTCAAAAACTAAAAGTGGTACTTCAAAACAGATTACTTCGTTGGAAAGATGACACTTTTCTTGATAATTTATGAAGTTTCCACGCTAATATACCGAAAAATGAAGTTGTTACAGATTTTTAATATTAATTCTGTAAAAATTGTGAAACTCGAGAACTAATAATATTGAAAAAAAAACTTACTTTTCCAAAATTAAATGTAACTTTTCAAAACGGGTTCACTTATCAAAAACTAGACACTTTTCTTGATAAATCATGAAATTTTCATTAAAATTTAAAAAGAGATAAATTTTATATAGATTATGAAAGTTCGATACAAATTGTTAACCTCAAAGATTACGAAACATTTCAAAATTTTATTTCTCAAAAACTAAAAGTGATACTTTAAAACAGGCTCTTTCGTTGAAAAGATGACACTCTTTTTCATAATTCATAAGGTTTCTACGCTAATATACTGAAAAATGAGGTTGCTACAGATTTCTAAAGTTGAGTCTATGAAAATTGTGGAATTCGAAAACTAATGAAATTAAAAAATATATATATTTCTCTTAAATTAAATGTAATTTTTCAAAACGAGTTTGTTTATCGAAAAGTAGACACTTTTCTTGATAAGTCATTAAATTTTCATCAAAATTTACCTACAGGTCAATTTTATACAGATTTTCAAAGTTGAACGATGAAAATTGCTAACCTCAAAAATTATGAATCATTTCAAAAATGTATTTCTCAAAAACTAAAAGTGGTAGTTCAAAACAGATTCTTCCGTTGGAAAGATGACACTTTTCTTGATAATTTATGAAATTTCCACATTAATATACCGAAAAATAAAGTTGCTACAGATTTTTAATATTAATTTTGTAAAAATTGTGAAACTAGAAAACTAATAATATTTAAAAAAAAAACTTATTTTACCAAAATTAAATGTAATTTTTCAAAACGGGTTCACTTATCAAAAACTACACACTTTTCTTGATAAATCATAAAATTTTCATTCAAATTTACCAAGAGATAAATTTTATATAGATTATCAAAGTTGATCGATAAAAATTGTTAACCTGAAAGATTACGAAACATTTCCAAATTTTTTTTCTAAAAAACTATAAGTGATACTTCAAAACAGGTCCTTTCGTTGGAAAGATGACACTATTTTTCATAATTCATAAGGTTTTTACACTAATATACTGAAAAATGAGGTTGTTACAGATTTCTAAAGTTGAGTCTATGAAAATTGTGAAATTCGAAAACTAACGAAATTAAAAAAAAATTATTTCTCCAAAATTAAATGTAATTTTTCAAAACGAGTTTGTTTATCAAAAAGTAGACACTTTTCTTGATAAGTCATGAAATTTTCATCCAAATTTACCAAGACGTAAATTTTATACAGATTTTCAAAGTTGAAGCATGAAAATTGCTAACCTCAAAAATTATGAATCATTTCAAAAATGTATTTCTCAAAAACTTAAAGTGGTACTTCAAAACAGATTCTTTCGTTGGAAAGATGACACTTTTCTTGATAATTCATGAAATTTCCACACTAATATACCGAAAAATGAAGTTGTTACAGATTTTTAATATTAATTCTGTAAAAATTGTGAAACTCGAAAACTAATAATATTTCAAAAAAAAACTTATTTTACCAAAATTAAATGTAACTTTTCAAAACGGGTTCACTTATCAAAAACTAGACACTTTTCTTGATAAATCATGAAATTTTCATCCAAATTTACCAAGAGATAAATTTTATATAGATTATCAAAGTTGATTCTGCAAAAAGTGTAAAAATCGATAACTACCAAAGTTGTTAAATATTTATATCTCCAAACTAACGAAAATTTTTCAAAACGGGTTTGTTTATAAAAAGTAGACATTTTTTTGATATGTCGTGAAATATTTATCTTAACTTCTAAGAGATAAATTTCATATAGATTTTTGTATTTAGTCGATGAAAATTGTTAATTCAACAATATAGAAATTAATTTCTCAAAAACTAACAGTGATTTTTCAATGTGGGTTCATTCATTATAAACAAGACAGTTTTCTTGATAATTCATGAAGTTTCCACACTAATAGTTCTGAAGATGAGGTTGCTTTAGATTTTTAAAACTGATTCCATGAAAAGTATGATAACTACCGAAGTTGACAAAAAAATGTATATCTCCAAAATTAATGGAAATTTTTCAAAACGGGTTTGTTTATTAAAAAATAGACACTTTTTTGGTAAATCATAAAATTTCCACCTTAATTTAACAAAAGAGAAAATTTATTTCGCAAAAACTAAAAGTTTAATTACTGAAATGTAGACATTTAATACAATTTCCATGCCAATTTTACAGGAAATTAATTATTTACAGATTATATGTTTTAAACTGATCCGTGAAATAAATTAATCATATTACCAAAATCCCCAATATTTAATCATTTAATATTATGAACGCTTTTTAAACATAACTTTTTAACAAAACGTGTTAATAACTTTCTAACGACTTTGTGTGTGTCACTACAAATAGAAATAGTACGACAAAGTTGCATTTGTACAAATTAGATTAAATAATAATATTACTTCCCTGGTTTTAGTTACCTTCTAGTTTTAGTACAGTTGTATATTTTAGCGATGACAATACGACCGCAGATGCTCGCTAAACTGCTCTCGGAAAGTTCGTTAAATTGATATCTCCCGGGTAATAATCTACAACAGATGGATGACGTCCGAACGAATCTCCCATTTTTCCCATTTACTGCTTCAAATGAACCAACATCCCATTGGTTTATGAACTTCACGAACAAAGAGCATTTGCCACTTTAAGTTTTCAAAGAAATTTCATATCTGCAATTTCGAACATTTTATTTCATCAAAGAATAATGTGTGAATTTTTTATTTACGTCCAAGAAAATGGACTTCGTTTCGGACCTTAATCAAGTTTTAAAATCTAACTCTTGTGACAAAGTATCCAATTTCTGGTGAACATCTAGTTGTAACTTTGAAGTAATTTACGGCACAAAATAGATGATGATATCTCGAATGTTTACAGATTATTTGATAACACTGATTTACTCGGATTTAATGTAGCGTTAAGATTTAAAGTATGCAATAACCTCTTAAATAAACAAGTTCTTAATGAAGTTTTCTTAAGAAAATTATATTTAAATCCTTTCTTTAAATATTTTCAGTTGTTTAATTTAATATAATTCAGATATTAATTAATCTCATTTTATTAACAAAGTAATATTAAAAATTAATAAATCAAATTCATTTTCTATTATTGGTATATCTCTTCCATTCAACAACTTCGTATAATTGAAACTGCAACAACGATGAGATTCCCACCGTGGCAAAATCCATTATATTCGTCGTGACAGTTTTAGTTTTGTGTATAACCTACGGTTTAATGGACTTAAACTAATTTAGATGGTTTACTTAGGGACATACACCGTCTTCGTTATCCATTCAGTTCTAAATAGGAAATGGGAAACCTACACAATGCTGAAGTGTCGAGTCGATTTATTCAAAAGACATCAAATTTGATGGAAGTTGATTTTAAAAGTGAAATAAATTAAAAATTAACTTAATTGGATTATTATTTGTTTTCGTGATGTAATAAAAACTTTTTGACAGATGTAATCTTAACGATGGAGTTAAAATGAAAGGAGATTTACAAGAAAAGTTGGTAATCGTTGGTATTATGGGATAAGAAGGGGGTCATTTATTTATATCGGAGCCGCAAGAGCTTGTAAGAGAGCAAATTTGCAAATTGCCAAAGTTCAGTTGAACATGCCCTTAGGATGCAAAAGGATAAATCCCCATTGGCGTGCCAAATCTCTCTCGACTTGTTGACGGTAAAGTCTAGTATTCAACTGGTTTTGATACAACCAGTTTGCAGATGTCATAAGTTTAGAACTATACCAGTTGCAATATTAAAATATTTACATATGTAACGTTTCTAAACTTGAATTAGAAATAAAATTAATTTTCAATTTTATTTTTGTGGAAAATAAAAGAAATTTTTTTGTTTGAATTTGATTTAGGAAGGTATGTAATGTCAGTCAAAGTGTAACATTTCTCTCCTTTCGGTGACCGTTGTTAACCAATTTACTAATTTACCGTCACATTCGCTTTAAAATAAGTCTCCCTTTGTTACATTTCGAGTGCTAATTGGTCCAAAATTGTATCTCTTTTACAAGTTACGTAAAAAACATTACGTAAATTAGTTGCAGAGGATTCTTTTTTTGTGAGTGTTTTTCATTTAATTTTGTAATAAAACATAAAAGGATTTAATGATATAAAAGCAAATTTAATCGCACCTTCAATTATTCCAGCCACATCACTGCACTCTTCTAATTCCTGCATCCTAGCATTACATCAATATCAACCGTTTCATCCCATTATTCAATTAGCATTCTTTCATCTACGAAATATTACCTGTCCATCAGGTTGATTGAAGTAGCGGTTTATTTCATAATTGTATCGATTTCTCCACTCATGCAATAAAATATTTGTAAGAATTACCATATTTTGGTTATGATCATTTTCTTTTTCCAATAGGTTTTATTATAACTAATAGAAAATTAGAGAGCTGCTTCGTTAATTCGTAAAGAAATTAAAAATAAAAGTTTCTGCCAGCAGTATCTAGTCTTCTATAAACAGTATCTACTCTGTCATTAGCAGCCTTTAATTTTATCGAAGCACAACTAGTCTTCTATAAAAATAAAAGATGTTTTAAGTGTAAGACCCCAATTTTTTCCACAAAGATTGCGACAAGTCCACAAGGATAGTCTAGCTTTGTGCAAAATTCCCTGCAAATGTCCATTCCATGACAAGGTTTTGTCTAGAATTACTCCTAGATATTTGACTTCGTTTGAGAAAGGAATTTCTTCACCTTGGATAGTTGGGCGGATTAGTCCATCCAACTTTCGTTTCCTGGGCACAACAATTGTCTTTTGCGGGTTTATCGAGAGGTTCTCTCCCTTATACCAAGCGCAAATGGTATCTAGGGTCATCTGGAGGAGTTTAGATAGCCTCGACAAACAGATTCCTTTGACCATAACGACAACGTCATCAGCATAAACTTGTATTTCTACACCAACAGCTTCGACTATCGCAATCAGATCTGCGGGCAGCCACCTCCCGGCCTGAAGCGTATCGTGTCACCTTGGAGTGAAGTAGAAACTATTCTACTATCAAACATATTGCGGATTCAACCCGCTATAGTTGCTTCCACTCCCCTGTCAAGAGCAGCTCTTTCAAGAGATTGTGGTATTGCGTTGTTGAACGCTCCTTCTATATCCAGAAACGCACAAACCAAGATTTCTTTATCCTGCAGCGTCCAACTAAGTTGTGTAGTGCCAATTCTGCCGATTTTCTCGCTTGATAAGCATACTGGTGGCGACTCAATGGACCAGATAACACCGTACGGATATACTGTTCCAGAACTTTTTCAAGGGTTTTCAACAGAAATGACATTTAGGCTGATGGGTCAAAAGGCATTAGGAGTAGGGACGGAACGGCCCGCTTTGGGTATATAAGATACCCTTACCTTGATCCATTCTGCCTGTACATATTTCCAGGCGACACTCGCTCTGAAAATTTTTACCAAAATTGGCAACAACAGTGACTTTCCTTGCTGTAACAAAGCGGGAAAGATATTGTCTTCTCCAGGCGATTTGAACGGCTGGTCCACGACTTTTCTAGCCACACTCCAATCCGTATTTGAGGGGCGCTTTGCCTTGCAGGAATAGCCTACTGTGGCAGCGTATCAGCTCTCATCATCAAACTTCCTGGGAAGTGAATCTGCATGAAAAGCTCTAAGGAGGCTCTGCTACAGTCCGTAAAACTACCGTCAGGCCGCTTAAGTGAGCCCAGGGGTAGTGCTGGATCTCTAGCGAGAATCTTGTGACTTCTTGCACTGCTGGGTGTGTCTTTCACTCCCTCACAGAACATCCCCCAAGACTCTCTTTTTGCCTTACGTATGCTTTTGGTGTAATTCGTTAGAGCTTGTTTACATTTCTCCCATTCACCTAATGTCTTGGCCCGGTTGAAAAGCTTTCGGACCTCTTGCCTTTCGGAGCTAAGAGATTCGTTCCACCAGGGTGTGCCCCGATTATTACTTTTCACCTTCAGTGGACTGCTACTGTGATAGGCAGAACGAATTGCTACATGTGGCTATTTCAATCTGATCAGAGTTCTTAACGGTAGCGATGACACTAGTTAAGTTATCTGCAAGGCAACTCTTAGCTGATAAGTACAAATAGCATAATTTCTCTTTACAATTACTATCTTTTGGGGTTTCTCTTTGTCGCCATAAGTTCACTTTTAAAATCGTCAAATTTGCCAAAACTTTTTCCACTTTTACCTATTCAAGATTCTCCTGTCAGGAAATGGCGAAGCTACTACATCGTGGTTACATGAAACTTCAAGGTGACAACTGCATCGATGCAAGGAAATGATTTTTGGGACATGGAACATTATTCAGAGTGAAATTCCTAAAGTCAATAGAGCAAGAAAGAAAGCAAGTGTCCCTCTCAATCAGTAAAAAAATAAAAGTTATACGATTGGAAAGCTGTAAATGCAACTGCAAATCCTAATTTGAGGCTGCACAGAACAACAGTCATTGGTTTTTGGATTTCAAAAGAAAACTGATTTATCCTAACATTCCTTCACGCTATAATTGGGATTTCTTCACGCTATAATTGAGGTTTCAAAATAAAACTGACCTTTCCTAACATTCCTTCACGCTATAATTGATATACTAACTTTGAGGGTATATTAAATTCTCTAAGAACGTTAAATAGTTGCACCCTAGATTATAATACATATTTTATTCAGATTATAAGAAAATTACGATCAAGATTTCTTCACCTATCATTCTTGGTTTATTGCGTCAAATGTATTCTTAGGTTGCATTACATTGTGTTTTGAATTTTAAGGTCCATGGCACATTTAAGATCCATATCGGGTTCTGCCAGATCTTGACTGTGATTGCAGAGCCACAACGGTGTGGATTAGCACCCAGAACACGGTGATCTCATCTTGCTGTGTACTCAAATTATTTACTGTTTTCTCATAGCCATCAATAAAAACTCAATCTCAAAACAAAATCATGAAACTCTTATGCCACTTCTTTGACATCAGTATCAATTTTTTTACTACTTAATACTATTTAATGTTTTTCAACCAGTATTTAGTTTTCCATTTCTTGTATTTAGTATTTAACTTTTCATGTGCAGCATATCTGCTAACAATATGTGATTTTCTACTAACGGTATGGTGTTTTCTGCGAGTAATATCTATATATTGGATGGTGACAGTGTCTTTATTGAAGTAGAGAATGCTTTTCTTCATCAACTAGTCTCAACCCAAACAGTTAATACAAATGCGAGTAGCATCTAATCTACCATTAACAGTATTTACTCCTCTAGCAACAATATGTGGTATTTTGTGATTAATATCTACTCTTCTGTATCTAGTTTTTCATTATCAATATCTAATCCTCTTCTGTCAGAGCTATCTGACTAGTTACAAGCAGTATATAGTCTGCTGTTACCAATGATCTAGTCTTCTACTAACAGTATATAGTCTTTCAGTAATATCAAATCTTCAACCAGCAATATTTAGTGTTCGTCCGACAGTACTTAGTTCTTTGCAGTCAGTATCTCGACTTCTATAAACAAAATCTCCTCTTGTGTATCTACTTTTCAATTAAAAATATCTAGTTCTGTCAGCAGTATCCAAAATTTCTTCCATGGGTATCTGGTGATATGCAAGCAGTATATAGTCTACTATAACCAATGTTTATTCTTGTATTAACAGTGTAAAGTCTTATATTAATAATATCTAATCTGCTATTAGCAGTACCTAATGTTACAGTAGTATCTAGTCTTCTACTAATGATATGTAGTCCTCTGCCAACAATATGTGGTATTCTGCGAGCAGTATCTAATCTAATATCAGTAATATCTAGTCTCTTCCAGCTATATATAATTTTCTGTAAACAATATCTGCCTTTTTGTATCTGGTTTTCCATTAATAATATTTAGTCTTTTATTAGCGGTATCCAAACATTGTACCAGTAGTATCTGGTCATCTACAAACAATATATAGTCTCCTATTACCAATGTCTAGTCTTCTATTAGCAGTATTCAGTATTCTGTTAGAAGTATTCAACTTCTTACAAGCAGTTTTTAATCTTCTATTAGCAATATTTAGTCTTCCAGTAGCATTATCCTCTGTTAATAATAGTATTTAGTCTTCTGTCGGTAGTACTTAGTGTATTTCCAACTAATCATGTATCCAGTCTTTTATTAGCAGTGTATACCCTTCTATTAGTAGCATCTAGTCTTCTGCCAGCAGCATGTAGTTTTCTGCCAACAGTATCTAGTACTCTGTAACCAATATCTAGTCTTCTATTAGCAGTATCTACTCTGTCATTAGCAGGAATCAATAATCCCGAAGCTGAACTAGTCTTCTATAAAGATGAAAGAAGTTTTATCGGAAATTAAGGCATTTCCTGTCTTTTTTATTTTATTTATCGTGTCCACCTTTGCAAGAAGGGCTTAATTCTTTGGCAACAATTGCCAATTATATAAATTCTAGTCCTCTTAGACGTCTTCGTGGTTCTTCTTTTTTGCACCGTTGCTGGTTATTTATCAAAATAAGATATTGTTGAAACAAAAGTGTTTTTTAAATTGAAATATTGTTTAAGTTTGAGTTTGTGATACACTTTAATGTGGAATTTTAGTTCTAAAAGGCACCTTAATTAGCTGAGATTTTAAATCAGTTCAGAGACATAGAAACATTGTCGCGTTTCAACACATTTACACCAAGACAAAGTATCGCAAACGAGACTTGCAGAGATAATCTAAGAGATCAATATCAATCTTGAACTGCTTGAGTGTGAAATTCAACATTATTTCATCCATCTTTCTATATTATCGAAATTTATTTATTTTTATCTGATATTAAATTCATTTAACAAAATGATTCTTAGAGATTTTCTTTGAATTATCTCAGATTATTTCAATATAATTGCATTACGTACCTTGATATACGATTTCATCTTGCCTTCAAAGCTGTCACACATATCTTATATCAGATCTCACACTCAGATACAAATTTATGTGCCCTTTAGACGTATTAAATTAACTTAATTGAGATTATGATTGTATTACTGGTATCTAATTATAAAATTATTGATTAATATATTAACCACGTTATCTTTACTAATTACCCAATCTATAATGTTTACATTAATTAATATCATCACAATTCAGAAAAATCTATTTAATTATCATAATGAATATACACAAAAGTATGATTGATTACAACTCCAGCTTTAATAAAAAAAAAGAAGAACAGTGTAAATTTTCACTGAATCCGTTTACAACGAAATTCAATATTACACGTTTCATATTCGTTTCTAGCAATTAAAAAATGTTACGAAACGCAATAAACGTGAAATTAAATTTATTTCAAGCTGGTTGGTAATTGGAGGATAGTTTCATAAAATCTATTTCAAACACCATTGTAAAACTCGTTTTAATTGAAAAATTAAACTTTCTCACACGTATAAATATAAAAATGAAATTTTTATTGAATAATTTTTTTGAAGAGTGTTATTTAATTCAACTTACGTCTTTTTTTAGAATGGCCGTTTCTGGATTATTAATCTGCAGTATATTCGTAAGCACGATTGTTCTTTGTAGCCACATTCAAAGTCCGAGAACATTAAAGTCGCAATTTCGCGTCGAAGGAAATCGCCCAACCAGAGGTTTCAGCGAAATGAAATTATCCACTTCTCGGGGTTTTGGTAAAAGGGATAAACTTGCGGATCTAACTGATAGAACGTTGTATACTGCTAGAAATTTTGGTAAAAGGATGGTTGAAAGTAACACGATCGGTGATCAATTAGCAAACAGGTAACAATCATTATCTTGCTTATAAGGAGTTTTGGAAATTAAAGGTCCTGTTTTTAGCATCCTCTTGGAACTATTAGCAGCTCAAAGTCCTTTCGGCAGCAACCTAAGGATACCTAAGAATTGGCAGAACGTCGATGACACAAATTATGATTAAAACAACAACGAAATGTTACAAAATTGTACGTAATGGAACTATTTTCTTTCGGCCAGAATTCGTTGAATAAAGCGTACCCTTACCACTTAAGAAATATGTATAAATAATAAATGAATGTAATTATGTGTTTTAAATCGCTGGAGTATTACTGTTCTATTAAATAAATCTAATTAAATGTTTATTTTGTATTTATTAAGTTATTAAACTTTATAACTCCCTAAAATGAATATGAAATTTGATCGATCTATTAAAACAACATAAATTTAAATGATTTGGTTTTCCATTATCAATATTTAGTCCTTTTTTAGCACTATCAAAACATTCTGCCAGCAGTTTCTGTTCATCTGCAAATAGTATATAGTCTGCTATAACTAATGTCTAGTCTTCTATTAGCAGAATCTACTCTTCTACCAGAAATATATAGTTGCTTATGAGAAGTTTCTAATCTTCTATTAGCAATATTTAGTGTTCCTGTAGCATTATACTTTGTTGACAATAGTACACAGTCTTCTGTCAGTAGTATTTAGTATTCTCTAATCAGTATCTAATCGTCTATTTCATGTATCTAGTCTTCTATTAGCTGTGTCTACCCTTCAATTAGTAGTATCTAGTCTTCTGCCAGCAGCATCTAGTACTCTGTAAGCAGTATTTAGTTCTCCATTAAGAGTATTTAGTCTTCCGCACCCATTGTCTAGTCTTCTATTAGCAGTGTCTACTCTGTTATTAGCAGCCTTTAATTTTATCGATGCAGAACTAGTCTTCTATAAATGGATAAATTTGCGGATACGTTACATAGTGTTAGAAATTTTGGTAAAAGGATGGTTGAAAGTAACACAATCGGTGATTAATTAGCAAACAGGTAGCAATCATTATCTTGCTTATAAGAAGTTTTGGAAATTAAAGATTCTGTTTTCAGCAGCCTTTTGAAATTATTAGCAGCTCAAAATCCTTTCGGCAGCAACCTAAGGATACCTAAGAATTGGCAAAACGTCGATGACACAAATTAATTATGTGTTTTAAATCGCTGGAGTATTACTGTTCTATTAAATAAATCTAATTAAATACTTGTTTTACATTTATTAACTTATTAAACGTAATAACTCCCTAAAATGAATATAAAATTTAATCGTTCTATTAAAACAACATAAATTTATATAATTTGGTTTTCCATTATCAATATTTAGTCCTCTTTCAGCAGTATCAAAACATTCTGCCAGCAGTATCTGTTCATCTCCAAACAGTATATAGTCTGCTACTACTAATGCCTAGTCTTCTATTAGCAGAATCTAGTCTTCTACCAGAAATATACATATAGTTTCTTACAAGCAGGTTCTAATCTTCTATTAGCAATATTTAGTGTTCCTGTAGCATTATCCTTTGTTGATAATAGTATACAGTCTTGTGTCAGTAGTATTTAGTATTTTCTAACCAGTATCTAATCTTCTATTTTTTGTATCTCGTCTTCTATTAGCAGTGTCTACCCTTCCATGAATAGTAACTAGTCTTCTGCCAGCAGTATATAATACTCTGTAAGTTGAAAGTAACACGATCAGTGATCAATTAGCAAACAGGTAGCAATCATTATCTTGGTTATAAAACTTCGGAAATTAAATTTTCTGTTTTCTGCATCCTTTTGGAACTATTAGCAGCTCAAAATTCTTTCGGAAGCAACCTAAGAATACCTAAGAATTGGCAGAACGTCGATGACACAAATTAATTATGTTTTAAATCGCTGGAGTATTACTGTTCTATTAAATAAATCTAATTAAATGTTTATTTTGTATTTATTAACTTATTAAACTTTATAACTCCCTAAAATGAATATAAAATTTGATCGATCTATTAAAACAACATAAATTTAAATGATCTGGTTTTCCGTTATCAATATTTAGTCCTCTTTCAGCAGTATCAAAACATTCTGCCACCAGTATCTGTTCATGTGCAAACAGTATATAGTCTGCTATAACTAATGTCTAGTTTTCCATTAGCAAAATCTAGTCTTCTACCACAAATATATATATAGTTTCTTACAAGCAGGTTCTAATCTTCTATTAGCAATATTTAGTGTTCCTGTAGCATTATCCTTTGTTGACAATGGTATACAGTTTTCTGTCAGTAGTATTTAGTATTTTCTAACCAGCCCTTATCTTCTCCCACCCTTATCTAATCTTCTATTTTTATATATCTAGTCTTCTATTAGCTGTGTCTAGCCTTTCATGAGTCTGCCTTTCATCTGTAAGTTGAAAGTAACACGATCAATGATCAATTAGCAAACAGGTAGCAATAATTACCTTGGTTATAAAGCTTCGGCAGTTAAAGTTTCCACTTCAGGATCCTTTTGGAGCTATTAGCAGCTCAAAGTCCTTTCGGAAGCAACCTAAGAATACCGAAGAATTGGCAGAACGTCGATGATACAAATTATGATTATAACAACAACAAAATGTTGCAAAATTGTACATAATGGAACTCGGCCAGAACTCATTGAATAAAGCGTACCTTTACCACTTAAGAAATATGTATAAATAATAAATGAATGTAATTATATGTTTTAAATGGCTGGAGGATTACTGTTCTATTAAATAAACCTAATTAAATGTTTATTTTCTATTTATTTATTTTTTTGAAAATAATTTGAATTCACTTAATTGACAGGTTGGACAACTAAATTTGATAACTCCCTAAAATAAATATAAAATTTAATCTTTCTATTAAAATAACATAAATTTAGTTGAAATAAGTTATAATAATTATTTTTCGTGTACTTTTTAAAGATTTAGAAATAATGTAATTTTAATTTATATTTAATTTGATAAATTAATTTCATCAAAATTCCCTAAAGTCACTAAAACGTCAAATTTCTGTTTACTTTCACATAACCTCAAAAATTTTGCAAGAATGAAATCTGAAATAACATTAAATAACTATTTTATTTTTAATTCCACCCTCGGTGTAAATGAAGGGGAGGTAAATATGCGTATTTATGTTTATTAAAAATTAATAATTTCAATTATCTTTAATTTTTTTAGGAACACATGAAAATATTATATTATTATCCGAATAATCAAGATTTAGACTTTCAAATGAAAAGCGTAGGTTTAGTAGAAGCTTTGATTCAATTTACAAAGTAAGTTGAAATTTCACCAGGTGTATAAACAAAAATATTTTGATTTTAATCATAATTATTGTTTCAAGTACATTTAAACCATCCAGTCCAGTAAATTCGTTGCATACGCAAAAGAAGAGGCAATTATATTTCCAACCGGAAGATAAATTTTGGATTGTATTGGTAATTAAGTCAAAAATCTCATCCTTTTTTACTTTTGATTAATTAATTTAAAAATTTAGACATTAAATGTTCCTTATTCGGATATTACAAAAGATGGTTCAACAACAAGAGAATATATTGAATCTGAAATTCAAGATAATGTTTATAAAGCAATTTTAGAGCAATCATATAAAATGTACAAGCTTTTTAATAGCACTTTCCAAATATCTTTAGAAAAATTGGATGTTAACGGTCTTAAAAGTAAACTACAAAAATTTTATGATACCGTAAGATCTTTTTTGCTTAAAAAAATGAATAAATCAAAAATTATTTTGTAGTATTTAAAAACGATCAAATTAGATCAATGTGATATATTAAATATATTCAATGGGATCCACTTTTTGCCATTGGACACCCAAAATTTTTTAAATGTTCAATGTTTTGTAAATGAAATGGAATGTGAGTACCCAATTATTAATCACACTTTATTCATGTACAACGAACACGTAATTTGGAGTGGAATAGAACCAGAAGAAATGCAAACTTTGTACCAATACTTAGTAAATATTTTGTTACCAACATACACTCAAAACGAGCTTCAAGGCGGTTCAATGCCCCGAAATCCTTCCTCACCCTTTTCACCCGTTCATTACGGCCGATTTGTTAACGTAAAAAGTACCGATTGCGTTGGAAAACTTCCAAAAATCGTTTTAACAAAAAATAATGAATCAACTTACTACAACATGTTAATTTATCGCACTTTAAGCGCATCTATTTGTTTATTTATCGAAGATGGACAAGAAGTAACCGGCCAAATTATAAAATCCCTCGAAGAATTTATGGGTCCAAAACTTGTTGGGATCGTTTCCGATATCGCCGAATATTACTCGAAACAAAACGCATCCTCCGCTTTGATGGCAAATACAAGTTTTGAAGTTTCACCGAAATACATTTATTTTAATAAAATGAATTTGGCTTATAAAAGTACGACCCATCTTGATAAAATTCAAACCGGTAATTTGTCTTGTCCGAAAGATTGCGTTAAAATAATGGCTGATATATGCGCGAGGAAATCGGTTGATGATTATGCAAGTGAAACTATTGTGAAAACTTTAAATGATAATTGGATTATTGGAAAACGGTCGAATTTAAGGGAGTTTTATGTTGCGCTTCAACAAAAAGATGCTAATATTAAAGATATTAGTGGTAAGTAAAAATGTGTATCAATTTTACCCATGTGAAGTTACCCATAAATTCCATCCATAAAAAAACTTTTTTGTTTGTCTATCAATTTGAATGATTAATAGCTTATTAGAAAAATCTCGTTGGGTAGAGCCTAACATAGTTTTGGCGGAAGCACCTTAAATTCTGCAAAAAACAGTAAAATACTTAAAAAAATTCTCTAACTTTAGGGTTCCAAAAATTTAAAACTAATTAACCTAATATCAGGTATGATTACCAAATCAGAATGCGTATATAGTCTTTTACACAAAAGTGCAACAAAACACGAACGTGTTTCCAGACGTATGTGGCGCTTGGCGCCTAAATATAACATTATTATTAATGGTCCTATTTTAATATGTGATACCTTTTTGGAAAGGGTATAGTACAGTGGTGTCCATAACGTCGGTCGCGAAGCCGTTTTGAGTCGATCGCCAACAAAATCATGAATTTGAAATATCTACACCTAGGCGTCAGAGCCAAAAAAAAAAACGAAGGTTACTTTTAAAATGTAAAAAAAGCTTTTAGACCCTACGGTCGATCTTGGCAAGACATTTATATAAAAAGTCTGGTATAGTAGATGATAGTGTGTAGATTAGTGGTGGAACAGATATCCGGAATCCGGCCATTTTTTTAAATCCGGCCGGATACCGATTTTTCCGAATTTTGCAATTTTCGCCGATTAAGTTTTAAAAATTCGTATAAAATCCATTTCTTGGAATATGAATATGAAAATTTCCCAAAGTGTTAATAAGAGTGTTCTCTATCCAATGAACCAACCCGTTTTGAAAAATAACTTTCACTTTTTGAGAAAACAATATTTGAAGATTTGATAAAATTTTCGATGTTGCAATTTTCATCGATAATTTTCAAAATTCGCTATAAAATTAATTTCTCTAAGGATCCTTGTGGAAATATCACCAATTATTAATTAAAGTATCCTCTTTTTAATGCAAAAAGCCATTTTGAAAAATCACTTTTAGTTCTTGAGACATAAATTTTTGAAATGATCGACAATTTTTTCGAGTTTTGCAATTTTCGCCGATTAAGTTTTAAAAATTCGTATAAAATCTAGTTCTTGGAATATGAGTATGAAAATTTCCCATAGTGTCAATAAAACTGTCCTCTTTCCAATGAACGAACCCATTTTGAAAAATAACCCTTAGTTATTGAGAAAACAATATTTGAAGTTTTGATAAAATTTTCGATGTTGCAATTTTCATCGATAATTTTCAAAATTCGCTATAAAATTAATTTCTTGAAGGATCCTTGTGGAAATATCACCAATTATTAATTAAAGTATCCTCTTTTTAATGCAAAAAGCCGTTTTGAAAAATCACTTTTAGTTCTTGAGAAATAAATTTTTGAAATGATCGACAATTTTTTCGAATTTTGCAATTTTCGCCGATTAAGTTTTAAAAATTCGTATAAAATCCATTTCTTGGAATATGAGTATGAAAATTTCCCAAAGTGTTAATAAAAGTGTCCTCTTTCCAATGAACCAACCCGTTTTGAAAAATAACTTTTAGTTATTGAGAAAACAATATTTGAAGTTTTGATAAAATTTTCGATGTTGCAATTTTCATCCATAATTTTCAAAAATCGTTATAAAATTAATTTCTTGCAGGATCCTTGTGGAAATATTACCAATTATTAATTAAAGTATTCTTTTTTTAATGCAAAAAGCCGTTTTGAAAAATCACTTTTAGTTCTTGAAATAATCGACCATTTTTTCTAATTTTCGCCGATTAAGTGTCAAAAATTCGTATAAAATCCATTTCTTGGAATATGAGTATGAAAATTTCGCAAAGTGCTAATAAAAGTGTCCTCTTTCCAATGAACCAACCCGTTTTGAAAAATAATTTCCAGTTTTTGAGAAAACAATATTTGAAGTTTTGATAAAATTTGCGATGTTGCAATTTTCATTGATAATTTTCAAAATTCGCTATAAAATTAATTTCTGGAAGGATCCTTGTTGAAATATCACCAATTATTAATTAAAGTATAATCTTTTTAAAGCAAAAAGCCGTTTTGAAAAATCACTTTTAGTTCTTGAGAAGTAAATTTTTGAAATGATCGATAATTTTTTCGAATTTTACAATTTTCGCCGATTAAGTTTTAAAAATTCGTATAAAATCCAATTCTTGGAATATGAGTATGAAAATTTCCCAAAGTGTTAATAAGAGTGTCCTCTTTCCAATGAACCAACCCGTTTTGAAAAATAAATTTTAGTTATTGAGAAAACAAAATTTGAAGTTTTGGTAAAATTTACGATGTTGCAATTTTCATCGTTAATTTTCAAAATTCGCTATAAAATTAATTTCTGGAAGGATCCTTGTTGAAATATCACCAATTATTAATTAAAGTATCCTCTTTTTAAAGCAAAAAGCCGTTTTGAAAAATGAATTTCAGTTCTTGAGAAATAATTTTTTGAAATGATCGACAATTTTTTCGAATTTTGCGATTTTCGCCGATTAAGTTTTAAAAATTCGTATAAAATCCAGTTCTTGGAATATGAGTATGAAAATTTTCCAAAGTGTTAATAACAGTGACCTCTTTGCAATGAACCAACACGTTTTGTAAAATAACTTTTAGTTTTTGAGAAAACAATATTTGAAGTTTTGATAAAATTTTCGATGATGCAATTTTCATCGATAATTTTCAAAATTCGCTATAAAATTAATTTCTTGCAGGATCCTTGTGAAAATATCACCAATAGTTAAATCAGCATCAAAAAAGTTCATTTTGTATCTTGGATCCAAATAAGTTGACGTATCTAACCAGCTTTCTTATTAATTTCATGTAGGGCCATAATGGCCGGATAGATATGAGGGATAACCGGATATCCGGCCAAAGGGGATGCCGAATATCCGGTATCCGGCTTTTCGCAAAATCACTATCCGTTCCATCACTAGTGGTCTACATGATCTACATGTCATAGTAACGGCGGCGTGAAATTCTAACAATAATGGTATTTAAACGATTAAAAACGTTATAAATAATCATATTCTTAGTCCTTTAAACATTGTTAGTAATTATCCGACTTTTGTAATAAGTAAAAACGCAATATATTCATAAAATTCTACAATTTATTATTATTAACGACATAATGAGTATCTAAAACTCGCTACAACAATTATTTACAAAATGAGATCAATTAAATGAAATTGTATAAGTAGTAAACTATTAAAATCTATTTTAATTGTAGTTACATTTAGTTGCTACATTAAATTGTATACAAAAATTCAGGGCACATTTTTATTGTATCGTATACAATTACAGTTTAGGGTCGGTGTCTACAAAATTCACACAGCTCTTCCAAACTATTTTTGCAGATATCATAGGCCATCTGCGAGCATTCCTTGCGTTTGAATTCATTATGAACCTCTGCAGCGCAATAGAGACATTTCTCCTTTAATGAGTCGGAGTTTTTTTAATAAAGTTTCAATAATTTAAGATAATTTACCTTTCTAAGTTTATATTTACCCAACGGTGTGGTTTTGAAATTTGTTTTAAATGTTCCTGGCTGTTGTTAAAAATCGTATTTTCATATTCTGAATTGTATATTAATTGCAAACATTAACGTCCAATGCCATTGAATGTCGTGGTATTGTTTTCTTTTAGCACTATGTAAACTGACTAAATTTAAAGATTGTTGGGACGGGAATGTGTGGACGTTGGTTCTATTTATTAATGAAGTACATATCAGAGATATTTTTGTGCTGTAAAAGGGTTTGAAAACTGCTGTAGTATAACTTTTCTTTATTGAACACGGCTACCTACATAGTCTTTCGACATTTTAAGTGGCATTGTAATCTGGCTGATTGTCAAATTTTGTTTTAATTTGTTTAATTTTTGTGTCCATCACTTTCTTAACAACTTCTGTTGTTCCGTAAGCGTTTCGCCCAAGTCTCTTCTGGCACTTTGTTTGACTTTGCGTTTATTACACATCTCGTATTCAATTATATTTATTAGTTACTTATATTTATGGATATAATTATTCATAACGTTTTTAATTGTTTAAATAAGTTGATTGTTTAAATTTCATGCCGCTATTACTACGACATGATCTACAAAACGAACAAAAAAGTTATATTTATGGGTATGATTTTGCTTTTCAAAGAATTGCCTGGCGCCACGTACGGCTGGAAACAGGTTTGTATTTTGTTCCACTTTTCTAATTACCGATGATTTAGCGACAACTAAAATTCATTTTTGTGTAGAAGACAGTATACGCATTCTGATTTGGTAATCATACATGATTTTATATTAATTAGTTTTAAAGTTTTTAGGACTCTAAAGTTAGACAATTTTTGATGTATTTTAATATAATTTAAGGTGCTAAATCTGCGTCGCCAAAACTATGTTAGGCTCTATTAATCGTTCAAATCGATACACAAACAAAAAAGTTTTTTTATAGATGGAATTTATGGGTAACTTCACATGAGTATCAATTTCCACTAATTATTTTAGAATAGTCAAAAAAAAATTATTTTCTTTAAAGGTGAAGTTAAAAAATTAAGCGAAAATCAACTCAAAGGTATATTCTTCCACAATTAGAAAATAAACAACACAAATTAATGAAAAAAATCTTTATTGATTCAACTAATTATAATATAAAACATAAAATAGAGATAATTATAATAATAAAAAACAAGTTTTAATTTAAAAAAGTTTTGATTGAGTTTTTTGGTTAATATCATTATTTCTTTCCTTAAATCTTCTCATCAGTCCAACTGGTAAGTAAATCCATAAAACAGATCGATAATTTTATTTTAAGCAGGAATAAAGGTCAACTCTGTTTGGGAGTGTGCAAAGAGCAAATATAATTGGGAATCCAAACCGACATTTTCGACCTTTAAAACTTTCGCCTGGTTATTTCCCGGTAGTTTTTGGACAACCGCCAATCCACACACTCTCAATAATTGCTCGTTTTCGGATAATCTACTACATTCTAATTTTATGTGACATATCACGTCTATTTGAATGTATTTTGTTATTGAATATTTTCCGGTTGATGTTAACTCCTAAAATATTAATTAGAAACATCAATTATTACAAAATAAATTCTTTCTTACTTTTTCCATAAATTTTTCAGTTTGTGGGAGATCATCTCTAAAAACTGTAGCTTCGCCAAGAATTTGATCGCCGGCAAGCACCTTGAATTTCATCCCTTTTAGAACAGCTCTTGGTTCCAGACCTAAACCATCCCTATGATTATCAGACCACAAATAATTGGATGGGTTTAGTTTGGTGTTTGATTCAAAAGTCAGTCTTTTAGCGTAACCCATTCCAATGCTTTGTAATTTAAGAGATTCTCCATTAAAAAGATGTTTTTTGCGATCATTTGGGCGGATGCGATAAGTAAATCCTGGAATGATTCTTGGATCCACGTAAGTTCCTAAATTATAATAATTAAATAAATAATTTTTATTTTTTTTTTAGGTTGTTATTTTCTTATTACCTACGACAGGAATTTCATATGGTTGTAAACCAGTCATGGTGTATTTAGTTGGTAAATCATTGATGTCGATTCCTTGGACGGTAACTCTACGAAAAGCGTTCTTAAATCCTGGGGTAAAATAATACCTGTGATGTTTGATGTTAACGTTAATAATCTTCTTGATGAGAGCACGATCTTGTCCGGGTTTTTTAACGCAAATGGCGATTCCGCTAACGGGCATCATTTGGGCAACCCCCGTTTCATAAAATTCAACTTTAGCCGTCATTGTTACTTTAACCCTTTTCTCGATCGCTTCCACGCCAACCGCAGTACCTATTTCAACCTGTTTCTCCTGAAAGAGTGAGTAATGTCATAGCAAACATCCCGAGCAATATTCAAAAATACTTTTTTTAGTTTTTAACTTACGACGCGGCATTCCGCCTTTATAAACCGCTGGTTCAGATCGATCTGCACGGATCAACCTGTCGGTAGCAGGAAGAAGCAATCTGCTTGGAGGATTCTAGCAACAATTTTTTAAATAGAGGACTTTCCTTACGTGTAAACCACGCAAGGAAAGGCGAGACAACGAATAATCGACATACTTATTTTGACTTTTTTTTTTTTTTTTTCATTTTTAAAGTTCCTTTATCTTTTCGAGACCCTACCTCAATTTCAACGATTTCTGCCGTCCCTTGGGCCTCTCTGTTGACATCGAAAACGGTGAATTTATCCCCTTTTGAAACCACCTCCAATTCGAAAGCAAAACCTTCCGGTCGATTGTCACTCCAGAAATATTTTTCGTTCTCAAATGTAAATCTTCTCGAATAACCACGTCCAATTGACTTTAACACCAAACCTTGTCCCCCGAACAAACATTTCTTTTGTTCGGATGAGCCACCCAAAGCGGACAAAGGGCGAACTCTGTATTTAAAACCAGGTAGGATACGTTTATCAATGTAAACCCCAACTGTGGGAAATTGATGACCTTCAACTGGTGTTATTGTGTATTGGGCAGGGAAATCTCCATTGTCGGAGGCATTTAGGATTAGGTGATTTGGTTTTAAAGGTTTTTTTAAGGATTTAGTTTTGAATGGAACCTAAAATATGAAATAATTATTTTTAAAATGAAAATGTTTTGTAAGATTTTAGTTACTTGGAAGGTTGATGTAGCGATGGGTTCATAATCCAAAGTTGAGTTAGATAATATGTTGTTTGGTAAAGGTTTCTCAACTTCCTAGAAATTTAAAACAATAATGAAGTTTTTATTACCAGGTATTCTTAAATTACAATGCGAAATAATTTTAATTATTTCGTTTCTCTTTTCTACATAATCTATTTATTTTTATCGTTTTCTAATACTTTTCTTTGCAATAAAGACACAGTAAAACCTCGATATAACGGACTACCAGACTAAATTTTATGAAATTCTGATTAAGTGAGCATTCTTTTGAGATATGAGTCATCAAAATATCTTCATTCATTCAATAGTTATCAGAGAGTTGCGTCAACCTTATTTAGACAATTATAACCTTTGGTTAGAACAAGATTGTAAAAGTTTAGGAATCCTAATGGATTTGTTATTACTTAGGCTTTCTTTTGAGATATGATTCGTTAAGATATCTCATTTAAATCAGAAGTTATTGAAAAAAAGATTTGTATCGGTATTTTGAACGTTTCAAGCAAAGCTAAGTAATCGAACCTAAAAAAATTATAGATACTAAAACTATATTTACTCTATAATCATGAAATTCTGATTAATTAGGGTTTCTTTTGAGATATCAGTCATCAAAATATTTTGATTTACTCATTAGTTACCAAAGCAATGCGCAATTCTTAAGTTGACAATTATAACTGGTGGTTACAAAAAAATTTTTGAAGTATCTGAATTGGATCGTATCATACCGGAATAAAATAGTCATTATTTGGGCTTTCTTTTAAGATATAATCCATCAAAATATCTCAATTCACTAAGAAGATATACAAGAGAAGATTTGCATCTTTATTTTGTACATTTCTAAGTGTACTAAGTAACAAATTTTAAAAATTCTTGACAATGAAACATATTTATCTATAGGACCACGATATTGTAATTAATTGCGCTTTCTTTTGAGATATTAGTCGTCAAAATATCTCAATTTACTTAGAAGTTATCGACAAGGTGGTTTGTATCTCTATTTTATACATTTCTAACTATGCCAAGTAGCCAAATCGCAAAAATTCTAAATACTGAAACGGATTTTACTGTATGATCACGATTAATTGGGCTTTCTTTTGAGATATCCGTCATCAAAATATCTCAATTAACACAAAAGTTATCCAAAAAAAGATTTATATCTCTATTTTGTAGATTTCAAGCTATGCTAAGTAACCAAATCCTAAAAATTCTAGATACTAAAACGGGATTTTCTGTATGATTCTGAAATTTTGATTATTTGGGCTTTCCTTTGAGATATCATGTATCAAAATATCATATAAGTTATACAAAAAATGATTTATATCTCTATTTTGTAGATTTCAAGGTATGCTAAGTAATTTAATCCTAAAAAGTCCAGATACTGAAACGGGATTTTCTGTGTAATTCTGAAATTTTGTTTAATTGGGCTTTCTTTTGAGATATCAATCATCAAAATATCTCAATTAACACAAAAGTTATCTAAAAAATTAACATCTCTATTTTGTAGATTTTAAGCTATGCTAAGTAACCAAATCCTAAACATTTTAGATGCTCAAACGAGATTTTCTGTACAATTCTGAAATTTTGATTAACTGGGCTGCCTTTTGAGATATCATTCATCAAAATATCTCAATTAAGTCAGAAGTTAGGCAAAAAATAATTCAAATCTCCATTTTGTCGATTTCAAGCTATGCTAAGTAACCAAATCCTAAAAATTCTAGATACTGAAACGGGATTTTCTGTGTGATTCTGAAATTTTGATTAATTGGGCTTTCTTTTGAGATATCAGTCATCAAAATATCTCAGTTAAGACAGAAGTTATACAAAAAATGATTTATATCTCTATTTTGTAGATTTCAAGGTATGCTAAGTAACTAAATCCTAAAAATTCTAGATACTGAAACGGGATTTTCTGTACGATTCTGAAATTTTGATTAATTCGGCTTTCTTTTGAGATATCATTCATCAAAATATCTCATTTAACACAGAAGTTAGCCAAAAAATAATTTAAATCTCTATTTTGTCGATTTCAAGCTATGCTAAATAACAAATCCTAAAAATTTTAAATACTAAAACTCGATTTTCTGTATGATTTTGAAACTTGGATTAATTTAGCTTTCTTTTGAGATATCATTCATCAAAATATCTCAATTAACACAGAAGTTAGCCAAAAAATGATTTACATCTTCATTTTATAGATTTCAAGCTATGCTAAGTAACCAAATCCTAAAAATTCTAGATAATGAAACCGATTTTTCCGTGTGATGACGAAATTCTAATTAATTCGGCTTTCTTTTTGAGATATCTATCATCAAAATATCTCAATTAATTTAAAAGATATCAAATTTCTATTTGCTATTTGCTCTATTTTGTATATTTCAAATTACACTAAATAACCAAATCCTAAAAATTTTACATACTAGAACGGATTTTTCTGTTTTAGTTGTTATTCAGCGTTAAATTGTTGTATATTTTTCGTTGAACTAAAACTCTCTAATGCAGAGAAGGACATTCCTTTCCCCGTATTAGTCTGTTATATAGACGTTTTAGTGTATTTATATTTTAGTTTTAACTTCCTACTTTCACCAGAATGCAATAAAACTAAAACTTTGTATTTTTTAATGCTAACAACTAAATTATAATATAAAATAATATAATATAATAATATAAAAACTATCTAATAAAATTACGTTTTTAATAAATGATAAGATAAAATCGTTTACTTTTAATTTTTTTATCAATGACTTCCATATAAAATTACAAGTGGAAAAATACTGTGGAGATAAAAATAGTAAATATTTTACCTGAGGTGACTCATTTACAAAGGGAGTGATTTCTTGGGCTTCCTCGAAAACGAGGGCGCCGGGCGACCGGAAGTTTGTCTGCCATACGCGTTGCATCGCGTCCAATTTCATTTCTTCTTCGATGATAGCAGCAAACATCTTTTAAACAAGCTAAAATTAGAAATAAATCCCAGATTAAAGTGGAATAAACAACGGCTTGAAAATTTCGTAATGATACTTGAATCTATTTTTAGGTCGTGAAAATCTATATTTAAACCCACGTTTCAGTTTCGGCCATTTTGTATTTACGTAAGAAATCTTGTATTAAATCTCAAAATCTTACACTTTATCTAAATATAATCTCAAAATTTACTTAATTTTTTGTTCAATTTCATTTAATGAATCAAATTTAAGAAAATGATTTAGTTTAATAACAATTAAAATAATTACCTTTTTTTTCAAAAATTATTTAAAATAAAAAATATTGAATGAAAACTGTTGATTTACTTTGAAGAGATATTCTAAAACGAAATGAAGATAATGAAGGTGATCTTTTTTAAAGAAAAGTGATGATTTTTCAAACGATAAATAGCACACTAAACGAACGCACCACACCCACTAGGTAGTTAGTGGTAAACTGGCTGGATGTGGCACAAGTTCCTACGTTTATATACTTTGTCTTACCTTGTCAGACATGAGAGGGGCGCATTTAGACACTCAAATTCAACGCAGCTGTGTTTAGCTTTTGTAGCTTTCACATCAACTCAATTTTTATTTTTTTAAATATGTTGAGTTAATTATTAAAAAAATTAATAATAATTATTTCTAAAATATTCTTTATTATTCAAAAATGATAATCTCTAAAAAAAGGGAATAACCAGAATTCTTTTTTATTCTAGATCAAACACGTGGCCGGAATTTGTTCACGATCTTTTCACGTGCTCGTTCTAGTAAAATACTTCGTATCGTAAATAAACAGTATTCTGAGAGCGTAAGCAATTCGTTAAGCTAAACGCTCTATCAAGGTCTGCTAAATAAAGTTGATTTAACGATCCCCTCTGCACGAAATTCATGTTAAAATACAATGATGTATGATTAGAAATAATTTTATGATTGCATTGTGTTTATAGAATGAAACATAAAATAGTTTTTTTTTACATTATGCAATATGATTCAAATAAGGCTGTTTCAAGGAAAATCAATAACTGATTTTTAATTGAAAATAAATGATTTTTCTGAGTCAGCTAGAGATACACGTTTTTAAAAAAAGATTTTGAAATTATATATAGATATGGGATATTCTATTGTTGACTAGAAGTGTTTTTATATATATTTATCTTTCTTACTGGGGACTTTTTCCATACCAACTTGACAACACGTTTGACTTGTCTCCTAACCTTGGCGGTCCATTTCAATCTTTTTGACTTTATTACTTTACTATATCTGGAAAACCAGCAACGATTTCTTCTTTTTATTCTGTTATCAATCTCTTTTGTTATGTTGTTGTCAGAGGAGATTGTAGCTCTCAAATATTTAAACGAATGAACTGTTTGAAAATTGTAATAGTCCATTATCACGTTCTGTCCTAATCTATCTCGTCGTTCTGTTCTTGTTGATCATATATTTTGTTTTATATTCATTGATTCGTAATTTAACTTCCCTTGCAGCAATTTCCAGTTCAATGAACTCTTCCTTAACATCGATAGTTGTATTTTCCACTATCTATCTATGTAATCAGCGAAACTCAATATAATTCTAGAACTTTGATTTTTAAAGAGGATCATTTCTGTGTTTGTCTTCCGCACGACACTTTCCAACACGATGTTAAATAGAAGTGGAAAGAAGGTCGACAGTTTTACTTCAAGTCTTATTGCACTTGTAGATCCCCCTAGACAGGCTTTTGTGAGATTAATTTTGTCGGTATGCTTAGTTCTTCCATGGCATATCATAGCTTCATTTTCATGGATTCTTAAATATAGATTTTCAAAATGGAATAGGTTTCTCAACAGTAACATTACAGAACAAGGCAAGACGAGACTTTCATTGGTCTCGTCTCGAGTTCGTGCATGAGGTCTTGCGTCTCGTACGAGAGTCTGGCAGGTAAGTATTTCTGCAAATATCTGCAATATTTCTGTAAATATTTTAGTATCTACACCCTGGAATTCCAGTAATGATATGTTGAAAGTACCTCTTGTAGATGAACATGGACCATATGCTCTTAATGACAAAGAATGGATACTGCTAGAAGAAGTGCATAAATTACTAGTCAACTTTCAAATACTTTCCAAGAAACTCGGAGGAGAGAAGTACGTCAAATTACCTATGGTGGTTGTATGTATCAATATACTAATAGATAATATTGAGAGCAAAATATTTGCATGGGACCGAAAGGCAGATCGAAACGCTGTCGAAGAGCAGCTTATTGTTACTTTTCAGGCTGCGGGAGACAAAATATTAAAGCATTATCGTAAAATTAATTAGATTTATGCAGTTTTAATTCTCGATTCGCGGCTTAAGATAGAAATTTTTGATATGACAAGGTGGAGCCAAGAATTAAAAGAGTCTGCGAATCAGAAATTTGAAGATGTTTGTATACATCTAGCCTATTTCCATCAATCAGAAGGCCAACGTTCGAAAGTAACGGCATTGGAGCAACGAGAAGATAATAAAGACGCAGATATATTACAATGGTGGAAAATTTATGCTTCTGAAATTCCTATTTTAAGTTAACTTCAGTCCCGGCGTAAAGATTATTCTCACGTGCTGCATATAAGAAAACATCGAAATCGCCGTAATAATAAATCTGCACGATGTTTGTTATGCCTGAGGGCTGTAATTCTCTCTTCCGACTCTTACATTATAGCAAGTATTTAAGTATTCCTTATTGCATTGAAACAATAAGATTATGCATGACGGGATTTCGATACTTTTATGAGACTCTCGTACGAGAAACGAGACGAGACGAGAGTGGAGATTGCGAGACGAGACTTGATACAAGACTTATTCGTCGGCGAGACGAGACAAGAGTTTATGAAAATCTCGTCTCGTTGGTCTCGTGCGAACCACTATCTCTATTAGTGTTGTTCTTATGACGATAAATTTTTGTGGCCCCTCTAGTGGTAGTTGCTGCTCCTGTCAAGTATTTTTGTTTTTGACATCTACTTTATGGCATCGTTCCGTGAGGAAAAGAAGACGACGTCTCGTTAGGAGTCTACAGACTGTCGTACAAGTACAGTAAATTGGAAAAAAACTTTGAATTTTGATGTCGCATAAAAGAACAGGAAAGGCACGTCGGACTAGGAAAAACATAGCAGTTTGCAATCGTAGAATATTACCACGCGGAACGATGCCATAAAGAAGATTTTAAACATAAAAATATTTGACAGGAGCAGCCACTACCACCAGAGGATAATCAGAATTAACCTACTTTTAGCTCCAAAGGTAATGTTACCTGTGTTTGTTATCACAGCAAAGCCATTTCAACCTAACTTAACCACGATAATCCAACTTTATGGTTCAAATGTTCCTCGAAGCTGATCCCAGCTACGCGGACGTAAATCGCATAGTGAGATAAAAGAGTTCAAAAGTAAAAAATGGATAATAGGAAAAACTTTGAAATGGCAAAATATATTTTGCAATATTTCCAGGAATCTGATTTAAAATAACGTTAATTCTGCATTTAGCTCCTAACAGGTTCTTTGTTCATCCTCACCAGGTGTAGTCAGGATTAGAAACTTGCGCAAGGCTCCTTTTTAGCACTTTCAGTTAAATACGCAATAAGACAAAGAAATAGATAAACAGCATGAGCTACAAAAATAAGTAGTTTAGCACACAATTGCAAACTTTTTTTTACCAAAGAAGTTTAAAATATCAATACTCCATCGACATCTACATTCCGAAAATGATTACATAATCAGAAGAAAATTAATCGAGTTAATTACAGAAGCTGAGGACAAACTGCAAAAGTTAAATTAGATTTGAGTATTTTAATGGTTTTATTTTCAGCTTTTCAGTGATAAGAGACTGTTTTCGATGTGCTAGAACTAACACTATACCTAGAACTAGAAACTTTCGGGTTTAGCAGTGCGGAAATTTAACAATATGCACGAAGAAACATATTAATAATAATCAATTTTGACTAAATACTAATTATCAACTAAGTTGTTTTTGTAAAATCTGGGGGAGAAGACTTCGTTGCGTTAACTACCATTTTCCATGTGCGGCCAAGTTTCTAGTCGTCTTCTCTATTCATCTTGTTCGCATGCCAATGGATCTCTAAGACATCTCTCGTTATCCTTTGATAGCAATTTCCAGCTCTAGCTAGTACCTTGGTCCTATCAAAATCTATAGTGTGGCCCTTTATGTGGCAATGCTCTGCGACTGCCGATTACTGGATTTTATTCAGTCGGACATCTCTTTCATGCTTTTTTTATGCAGTACTCGATGTTGCATCCAGTTTGGTCTATCTAGTACTTCCCACAACCGCATGATAGCCGATAAAGGAGTCTATCGGCTATCTCCCTTTAATGGAGTTGGTATGCTGTTAGCCATCGGAAGAACGTTCCGTATTTTGTTGAACGTACTGTATCAATACCACGATATTGTTCTTCTTTAGACGCCTAGCAATCTGCTTCGTCTCACCTAAAACGTAAGGAAGGCAAATAACTCTGTCTGGTACAATACTTCTCGTGTCTTTTTTCTGTTTGCGTCATTTGGATGCTCGCTAGATATCTCTTAGAGCGTAGTCGATCCTCTGGAACATATCTTTCAGAATCCCTTCAAATACTTTCTTTAAATTGTTTCCGTCGCGTCTACTCAAGGAACAAGGCTTGGATTACTGACCTCTTCTATTGTGGTCCAGGAACGTCCAACACATCCAGCAAAGATAACTATTTTGCAGCTTCCGTTTCCATGGTAAATTTAATCATGATGTGTTGAGAGTTTAAGTAGTCCAGGACTCCTGAAGACACCTCTATATGCTGCCAGATCGCAAAGGTATAATCCACGTAACGAAGTCATAGTTTTGGTTTCCACGGACTGTTTCTTAACCTTTCTTTTTCAAAGACCTCCAAGTTTTTTCGTACTTATATAGCCATAGTAGATTTCAGCTTTAATACTTGCTTCTCTGGTTGTATAATTCTTGAAATATAAAGTATAGATGTTCTTTCTGCATATATTCGTTTAGTTTTTCTAAAATATGGTGAAAGATCGTCAACATCCACAAAATTACATTGTTTGTGTATATTGAGGTTGTACATCAAAAATTTCTGTTGTAATAATATTTCTTGTTCATCACAGCGCCATTAATTCTTGGCTGGCTTGGTTATAGCTCTTTATCAACGATGTAACTGCTTTTGTATATACATTTTTATCATTTTACTTCCAAATCCACGAGGTCCAATCAAATATACTTATTTAAGATTTACCAAACATTATAGCAGCGTAATGAAAGCTCAATTAACATCGACTTATTCTTTGCACACTCTAAATTCTTGAAGTTTGTTCTCACATGATGTTCTTCTTTTTCTTGACATCCATGATCTTTAAAAATAACCTTAACATAGAGCTAGATTTAGTTGCGTTTAAATTAGTTATATAACAATATAATATACAGATAATTTTAGTCTATTATAAAATATTGAAGTACACTTAACTACATGTGTAATACTTAAATTTTATTTATTAATTTAATAATTACACGATGATCGTGAAGATAAGATAATCAAAATTACATAAGACTACGTAGACCACAATAAAAGAAATGTAAAAAGAGGTAACAAATCGCGTTCTACTTAATTACAATTTATAATGAATTCATGAATGATTAATCAAATCAAATTACTTCTTCGGAAAATATTTTTTTATCATTTCCGATTTAAAATTGTTCAACCTAAGAGGCGATAATTCATCCAGAAAAAACGAAAAAGATTTTGATAAAACCGTCTGAAGGTCAATAACGAATATTACTACGTTGTAAATAATAGGATTAAAAGCGAAGGCGTAAAATGTGCGTTAATAAAAAATGGGCGCACTTTAACCCGGAATATTTACTGATAAATCGATTTGTATATAAAAAATAGGTGAAAAAGTAGTCTTGAAACGATAAATACGGCGCGCGCGCGTCTAAATGTTGATTTGATTCATCAATTTCTGGAAATAACCAGTTTAATATTTAAACAATCGGGAGATTAGTAAAAAATCGGGTTGGACATCGTTCAGAAGCTGGAAGAAACTGGTTTAAAGATGAAATAACAAATGTTATAAACATAATTGTTATTATTTTGATAATTTGATCGTAAATAGGATACATTTTTGTATGAATTAAAAAATAAATTACATTGACGAAATTTTGCAATAAATCAAATGATTTTTGCAAAAAAGTCAATTTTGACTTCGACGTCAATTAATCATTTCAATAAAAACTAATTTCGAAATGTATTAACTTTTAGGGTCAAGTTTTTATGATTACTAATCCCATTTGTTTGTTCTATAATTTCTATATTTTCGTTCGAATGACGTATGTTGGATGTATTTTTTCTTATCTAGGCGAAGAATGTGTTGCTGGGGGCCAGGGGATGTTATTTTTCCAAGAGAATCACAAAAATATTTGCTCGTGGAAGAGTACTTATTGATAAACGTCATAACTCACAAATTCGAGATAAAAAATTCCTTCAATTGCGAAATTATCGATATATTCTTTTCCTTAATTAATTTAAATACCTGAATTTTTATTATTTTTTGAAATTTCTCTTGTTTTTCCAAAACCAATTACTTAAGCTTGTAAAAATGGTAAATATTACTTAGAAAATTGTGTAACTAAAAATTACCTGTTTTAATTATAAAAAATGTTACTTAACATTAATGTGAATTTAATGTTTATTGTATAATGAGAAAACACTTATGTGTAATAATTTATTTTAAATGCATTTTATTTTATTTGTTTTCTTACAGCTAAATATTTTGATTATTTAAAACACAAACAATTTGATAATACGAGTTTTTTGGCCAAGAATTTCCGCACGACTTCACATCGTGTCACTTTGAACGTCACGGAATCTCGGTGCCAAAAGTCGCGCATTTCCATCATTTCGAAACGTATATAAGGAACGACTGAAACGGTCGAAATCACAAACAGTTTCAGCGATAGTAACACGAATAACGTAGTTTGCTATTTAAAATCAACTATTATTACAAAAAAAAAAACAACTAAAAACAAAAAAATTGTTTGATTATTTTTATTTGGATAAGAAGAGCTAAAAAAAAAAAATTAAAATGTATTCACCTGAAGAAGAAATTCGATTGCTTAACATGCGAAGATCTTGGCATCAAGGGAGAAGATCTTCTTCAACGTTTTCTTTGCTTGGACACGAAGAGGAACCTGAACTTTTCCCGGAAAAATCGGTCCATAATTCTTTTGATTTATCAGTTAATAATTATGCTGAAAAAACCAGCGAGTTTCCCCCGATACTGAACCAATTAGAAGAATTGGAAGCCCCTGATTTTGAAGAATGCGTAAACGAGGTAATTTTTTAATTTTTATTCAACAGGAATTAATTTAGATTGTACTTTAATTTTGAATTTGACACTCCCCCTTGATAAATTTAAAAATCAGGCTATTGTTAGAAAGATAATGAGGTTTTCATATTTATTTCGTTATCGATTTTAGTTGATTAACAGCACACGCCTCTCTTTTGATGTAATCGATCATAGAATGCAATTATTAGATAAGGTGCTTTAAGTGGAAAATAAGTCAATATTTATGTTGCGTAGTGATTGGGGTGTTCAAAGGTACAAAATTGCAATTCTTATCGGATAATTATACTTGTATAATTTTCAAATCATTTAAAAAAGGCAACTAAAAAACTAATTTATGATTTTATTAATTGGAATTGGAACAATTTTCGCTTAGTTGGGACAATTTGTTGGATATAAAATTATTTTCTTCATTGATGATTTAATAACAGGTAAACAACAGTGGCGTCAAGAATTTGAGAAAACCGTTGCGAAAGCATCTAAATTTAACTGCCAAAAACTATTCATATTTTCAACTTCTTATATATATGTTATTTTAACGCTTACTTTCTATTAATATTCCTTAATAGTGTATTATTTAGGCATTCTTTAAGCAGCGTTTAAAGAAGTCTTTGTATTTCTTGTTGTAAGAACTAAAATCTTCTGCAATGTTGAGATGAACCTTTTTGAACGTTTCTCTGCTTTTGGATATACTGCCTCTTGCTGTTATGATAAATGGCAGTAATCAAACTCAAATTCTAAAAAATAACTAGCTGGTTTATCTCTGATAGTCTTATTCCTTATTTACTTAATACTGTGTTAGGAGACTTTAGATGTAATTTGGTTGTCAAACTTAACATTCAAGAGTATGTGCGAGAGCATTGGAGATCTAGCCGACCAAATATGTCAGAAAAGATTCAACAAAACATTTACATTGAATGAACAATTTAAAATCATTGAGTAAAAAGTGAAATATTACAGGATTTACATTTTTAAGGGAACTAACAGTTAGATTTCTTTTACTGGTTCAAGATTACATAAAATTTCCATACACTTCTTCTTCCACAAGTCTTGTATAAAGCTCTATCATGCCTGCTTCAAGTCTGCATTGAACTGTACATCTTCTCAGCATCTAGTCCTCACCATGTTGCTATCAACTCAAAAGTGTACAGTGTCATGTCTTCGTCAAGACTGGGCAGTGCTACAAGACTCCTTCAAGCTTTCATGAAACCTCCATATTATATGTCTTTTAAGTCTGTATCAAATCTACATGATGCCTCCTGACTCAATTGATGAATTAAACCTCCACCAAGTCTATTTTAAATATTTATCATACCTGCATAGAGTTTTCATTAAGTTTGCATCTAGACAACTCTTTGTAAAATCTATATTATCTCGGCATCAAGTCTTTACACTGTTTCAAATTTGTATTACGCCTCTAGACTTAATATAATATTCCATCAAGTCTACTTTAAATCTCTATCATGAAACAGCTCCATACAAAGTAAACATCATCTCTGCATTTACTTCTTATCATATTTCTATCAAGTTAAATCTGCATAGAGTCAAGTCTTCATCAAGACAACAAAATTCTTTCAAGGATTAAGAATTGATTTACATCAATTCCACTATAAATCTTTACAATTCCTGGATCAACTCTTCATTGAAACAGCTCTATTTAAAATCATCATTAATCTATGCATTAAATCTTTAAATTCTGCGTTAAATCTCTGTTAAGTCTCCTGGCCTAATAAAAGTATTAATATTTCGTATTAAATCTACATCATCTCTGCATTAAGCTTTCAACATTAAGTTCAAATAGAGTAGTTTGTATCATATCCTTGTTTGGTGGGTACCAAATTGTATCTAGCAATGTATCAGCACTCCGCAAAATTGCATAAAATCTTATTAGGGTTGCATCAAGTTTTCATCTTAATCATATCTGCATCTAGTCCTCATCATATTTCTGCCAAGTCAAATCTGTGCAATTTCAAGTCTTTATCATATCCCTACGTGCAATAAAACTCTTTCAAGGATTCTTAAATCTCTATACAGTTCTTATTAAATTAGCATTAAGACTTTGAAGTCTGCATGAAATCAACACTATGTCTCCTGACTTCATAGATGCATTAATTCTCCATAAAATCTTTAAATTTATATTATTCCTCCATCAAGACTTCATTAAGTCTTCTTCGAGATAGCTCCGTACAAAATTCAAATCATCTATGCATCAAATCTTCAACGTGTTTCTATTAAGTTGAAAAACAATCTTAATCATGTCTACATCATATCCTTGTGGGGTTTGCATCAAAACTGCGTCTAGAAATGTTGAAAAATGTGGTAGCCAGAGCCAGAAACAATATACTAATTTATGGCATAACATATAAAGATAAACAAGAGTGAAACATACAATAATCGTTTCTGTTATCACTTTTGCCATAATAATCCCTAAATATTCCGCTGGTTAAGAATTAAAAAACTTAAAGATAGATGCTAACGAATATATCATGAACCTCAGTATTGAATTTGGCTTAACACAAGAATAGGTTGTTGAAAGGTATCTTCTGGTAACAATTAGACACTAAAATCTAAAATCGCCACTTCCTTCCACTAACTAATTGTACTTCACTTAAGTTATCAAGCAATTCAGTTGCATTTTTCAAGCATTTTTATCTTATTTTTGAATTTGTGAGAAATTCAAATCCGTCAGAAATGAATTTACTCGTATAAAGATTGTTACTAACATTACTAGTTGATTTTGACAAAGAATTTATTTTATTAATGTTCTTGTATTGACACCTGAACTGTATTCAGTGAGACTAATTGGTGATTTGTGAGTGTGGTAATTGTTTCTATCCCTCAATTTGCTTCCAAACCTAATAAAAAGTTAAAAAAGAAAGATTCTTAATATAACAGTATATTTTTATATTTTCTGCAACCTAACATTTCCTAATTTAAATCGTGGTGGGGTATTTAGATCTAAAAAGAGGTTTAAATTACCTTATTCTTTGGCACTGCTTTAATTGCGCATTCTACCTTAACATTGCAAATATTTTGGATGTGCACCAAAATTAAAAATATCACAATAATCACGAAATATTTCTGGAAATCTAATGAACCAATTCAATCCAATCTCATCAATAATCTTAAGAAATTCTTTTACGTAAAAAGTTTCCATTACAAATATTTTTTTTATTTTTTTTAGAACGAAGTAACAACAATCTTAGATGCTTCCAAGTTAGGTGACATACCAGCAAAATACGTCATACAACACTTGGCTCAACACCAGTTCCCTGTTGCTGGTGTTTACGTCGACCAAAGAATTCTTCCCGGATTTAAATATAGCGTACTTCCACTATGCAATAACACCCAAAAAACCAAACCACTATTCAATGGAAAAGCTTTAACTTTAAAATCGATCGGTCGCGGATACGCCAGGAGATTCACCTTTGAAGATGGTATCATCCCAAACTTAAAAGAACGTTGTTTTTGGAGCGATAACAATCCCGGAGGATACGCTTTTGAATTAAAAGCGGTCTCAGTTGGGGATAAATTTACAATTTACGATGCGAATCATGAACCGCAAGGATTCTTAGAGGTTACGAATGTAAATGAGAAGCAATTAGAAATTGATGGTGGCATCAACAAAAAAGGCATCGAGAAAAAAGTCAAAGTAAAAATGACGGTTACTGTTGAATTATATGATGATATCTCACAAAGCTTACCAATAACCGGAGTTGCTGTTTACGCTAAAAAATTCAACGAAAAATGCGCTAAAGTTACCAAAGTATTAAACGTAAACATCAAAAATCATCGCTACTACTTAATTCCCGGTGTTAAGAAGAATTCAAGATGGATTAAAGTTAATGGAAGTGAAATTAACGATGTTCCAACTAAATACACAATCAAAGGAATCGAACAACATGAACTTCCTGCTGTTGGCACTTACGTAGATCCAAGAATTTTACCAGGATTCGTTTACAAAGTGCGCCCAATCAATTCAAAACGCACTCTATTTAATGGACAACCATTAAAATTAACAAGCATCGGCCAAGGATACGCTAAAAGATTCACGTTTGAATCAAATTCAAAATTAGAAAACGATAACTTCTTTTGGTCCGATAATAATCTTGAAGGTTACGCTTTTGAAACAAGAGCGGTTTACGATCAAACCAGATTTAATATTATTTGTAATGAACGAATTATCGGTGAAGCTCGAGTTTTTCGTTCCGATTTGCCTCAATTAGAACATGAAACTAATAGGATATTAGTAGAAAACGGTAAAACCGTGTTTGTTAAGCACGTACACGTTAATTTGTTGTGCCACGTGAAACTTGACATTAAAAATAGCGGATCTGTCGATGAGAGCTTGATGAAGGTTTATGGGTTAGCTATTTTAAGGAAATCTGGAGAAGATCGAGTTGCGAAATTGGAAAAAATTGATAATGTCGCTTTGGATTCGCAAATTAATTTATTGTTTGCACACGCAAATGCGCAACTTACCTTTGTTCCTATTGCTTAATTCTTTTTAAATCAAATTAGTTCATTATATTAATGAAGAACGTATTTTAATTGTGATTATTTAATTTAAGGATACTGGATAGTTTCTAATAAATAATAGTTTTGTAATTTATTTGGTTTTATTATTTTTTTTATTTAAAAGAAAATAAATAATTGCTTGAATTCCGATGACGGTAAATGTTGTTTTTTGTGTTCTTTGGCTTCTAATGTCTAATTGGTAGCCAGACGCGCGAGCATACTTATTTATTTAGACTTTGAAAATGGGAACTGTCCTGCACAATGCTTTAAAGAGTCACTTTAAAGTATATTATAAAGTAAAGTGGTTTATTACCAAATAAAGGGACCGAAAATAAAACTTATAAAATATATAACACGTTTGACCATTGTGTTAAATAGGTTGTATAATCGCTATTAATAGTTTTAAGTAAATCAATGTTGAATGAGAACGTTATACATACCACACAATGCAGCAAGTGGGAGCATCTCATAATGACGTTGCTAATATATATTTTTTCCTGTTCCTTCCAAGCCCATAACTCTACCTCCTACATCATCACAGTCTTCACAAAACATTGTTTTCCTTTGTTATCATCTCTGAATTTCCGTTAACTCCTTAATCTGTTTATTTAACCATCTTAATTACTCCCTATGCCTTTCCTTTACTTTATAAAACTCTTCCTTTCATTTCTTCCACCATATTGACTTATCCTTGCAAGGCGGTTTACCTTCTCCCTAATTTCTGGTTAACATCCATTGTGTTGTAAATAGATTGGATTGTGTTCCAGTTTTCCAACTTTAACCTATTGGAGAGTTTTTTTTTGGCCCAACAACTTGCCATATTATGTCAATGGTGTTACTTCCTGTTTGAACTGAAATTCTGGATATGGTGATCGAATGAATACAAAGCTAAACAACGATAACTTCAAATTGTGATACAATTCTGCATTTTGATACAATGCTAAATTGAAAATAAATGAATCTAATGTACTTATCAACTATGTAAACGTCTCGCGAGTTTTCTTATCTAGTGCGCAGACTGTGGAGTTGTGCTGAACTTGTGGTTGGAAGTGCAGCTTATATTTCGAGCTTTTAGTCTGCTGCTGCTTATGGTGTAGCAGTTTGAGGATCAATTTTATGATTACCAAATTTTGCAAAACTTCGTTAAAAAATTACTGTATGCTTCTGTACCTGTCACTTATATTGTGGATGTCGTTGAATAATGTTCATAATCATACGAGAGAATTTATTATTAAACGGAATTATATCTGCTTTATCCATCTAATTTCCATTAAATACTGTTACTTTAAGATTTATGATTATAATTATGCAGTTAAATCCAAAAAATTCTAGCTCCTAAATTTGAAAATTTGAAGAAATGATTTTCAAAGTACTAAATACTGAATCAATTTGCTTAAAATTGCTTTTTATTTCATGATAATATCTGAATTGGTTTTTGAGATATGATATTTTAAAGATTAACTACTTTTAGCCTAACATCAGTGATTATGGATATGAAGAGTTAAATTCAAAAAAGTATAGCTCCTAAATTTGAAGATTTGAAAAAATTATCTTCAATGTACTAAATACTAAATAAATTTACTTCAAATTGCTTTTCATTTTGTGATAATACCTTAATTCGTTTTTGAGATATAACATTTTAAATATTAAGTACTTTTACCCTAACATCTGTGATTATGGCTATGCAGAGTTAAATTCAAAAAATCATAGCTCCTAAATTTGAAAATTTGAAGAAATGATTTTCAAAGTACTAAATACTAAATAAATTTGCTTCAAATTGCTTTTTATTTCATGATAATATCTTAATTGGTTTTTGAGATACGACATTTTAAAGGTTAAGTACTTTTACCCTAACATCAATGATTATGGTTATGCAGAGCTAAATTCAAAAAATTACAGCTCTTAAATTTGAAGTTTTGAAAAAATGATCTTCAATGTACTAAATACTAAATAAATTTCCTTCAAATCGTTTTTTGTTTCATGATAATATCTTAATTCGTTTTTGAGATATGACATTTTGAAGATTAAGTACTTTTACCCTAACATCTGTGATTATGGTTATGCAGAGTTAAATTCAAAAAATCATAGCTCCTAAATTTGAAGATTTGAAAAAATGATATTCAATGTACTAAATACTAAATAAAGTTACTTCAAATCGCTTTTTGTTTCATGATAATATCTTAATTTGTTTTTGAGATATGACATTTTAAAGATTAAGTACTTTTACCTTAACATCTGTGATTATGGTTATGCAGAGTTAAATTCAAAAAGTTATAGCTCTTAAATTTGAAGATTTGAAAAAATTATCTTCAATGTGCTAAATACTAAATAAATTTACTTCAAATTGCTTTTTGTTTCATGATAATATCTTAATTCGTTTTTGAGATATGACAGTTTAAAGATTAAGTACTTTTACCCTAACATCAATGATTATCGTTATGAAGAGTTAAATTCAAAAGATCATAGTTCCTAAATTTGAAGATTTGAAAAAATTATCTTCAATGTACTAAATACTAAATAAATTTACTTCAAACTGCTTTTTATTTCATGATAATATCTTAATTGGTTTTTGAGATACGAGTTTTTAAAGATTAAATACTGTTATCCTAATATTTGTGATTATGGTTATGCAGAGATAAATTCAAAAAATCATAGCTCCTAAATTTGAAGATTTGAAAAAATGATCTTCAATATACTACATACTAAGTAAATTTACTTCAAATCGTTTTTTGTTTCGGGTTAATATCTTAATTCATTTTTGAGATATGACATTCTAAAGATTAAGTAGTTTTACCCTAACATCAATGATTATGGTTATGCAGAGTTAAATTCAAAAAATCATAGCTCCTAAATTTGAAGATTTGAAAAAATGATCTTCAATGTACTAAATACTAAATAAATTTACTTCATATTGCTTTTTATTTCATGACAATATCTTAATTGATTTTTGAGATACGATATTTTAAAGATTGAATCATTTCAGCTTAACATCTACGATTGAGGTTTTGCAGAGTTGACTTCAATGTTTTGTTCATGATGATATCTCAACCAATTTTTTGAGATACAATCTTTTAGAGATTAATTACTTTTACATTAATAGTTATGACTATGTTTTACGAGTTATTGGAAATAATATAAAAATAATTATATATAGAGTATAATGAATGCATTAAGGGAGAAGTTGACCCAACCCAACGAGACAACAAATTGTGGATTAATCGCGTGTTGTCCATGCACTTGTACCAACAATAAAACTTCTGGACATAGTTCTATGCTTTACTCTTCTTCAACATTGTGAATCTATGAGTACTCAATTCAATTAGCTGTTGTAGCAATGAAAGGAAAACAGAAAGGCAATAAAAGGTAAAATTAAGATTCATGTGTGTCTGAGTTCATCTCACTTAACTGGGCCATTCCATAACGTTTACAAAGTTATTACCTAGTCTATGTATATGTGTTGATCCATGATTTCTTGAATGCAACGAAGGAGATTATTTTGCAAACCTAATCTAACAAATTCCCCCATAATACTTTACAGTGAAAATTTGAGATAAAGGCGATCGCTTTAGAGATCTTTAGGAGTTCTTATATGACGTATTCATATCTGACCATCACATCTGAAGAATCGAAATCGTTCGAAATTTGACTCTGTCTCTATTCTCATCCGGATTGACACTTTTGGAAATTGTAGCAGGAAGCTGACTGTTAACTCGATTGTTAAATCCATCTGTAAACTACAACATTTGGGCCTTCCAGAAAAGAGCAAATCTCTTAATTAAATAGTTGTTGCAATCCATTAACATGTTAAAGAAAAAAACTCAAAGAAACGTTCCTTGAATAAATTATTGGGATTGATTGATTGATTAGTAATGAAATCTTTTGTAGTCATATTTAGATAAATTCTTCGAATATTTTCCAAATTACCACTATTTCTTCTACGAATTGTTTTCATAAAAATAAAATTTTTACACTTCTGTTTCCTTTTTTGGATTAATTTACTCGGAGATCCTTTTTAAACGTCAAACAGGATTTTTCACAAAACTAAAAACGTTGATAATAAAATATATGACACATCGTTTCTGTTCCAAGAAGTACTTGATATGCTCAACGACGACGATGATTTAAAACCGGCGGGGTTCAACGCATTTCTTTCAAAAGAGACTGTTAAAAATGGTGGGGACGGAGAGGAAACGCGCTCGTATTTCGACTCGGCACGTTCCTTCGCGGCAAAATCGAGTTCTGCCTACACTTTCTCTTCGAGGAGTATATAGTTTTTCCTTCAGTCGGATCGTTCAGTATACTACCAATCGGGTCCCGCGTATAATGAAGTTCTTCGTATGATCATCTCGGAAATGCGGGCGAAAACATGTGCTTTATAAATTAGAAGTTTTAAAATTAAAAAATTTCGCGAACCGGGTCTTTAATTATTAAATATGAAAGAATAAGATTAAAACAATTAAAGTTCTTTTTCATCATGGATTTATCAATACAAAGTTGTTATCGAAGATTTCTCTTTTTAGCGATTCTTTGCGAATTTTTCCTTCTCTCAAAAGTTTCTTCCGGTAGGTGTTAAAAAATTAATTTTAATTAATTTATCTCATAATAATAATTGTAGCTATATAAATTTTAAAAAAATGATTAATTTTATGTGACCCGAAAAAAAAACTTTCTTGGTATTCTTGTGGATCGCGACTGCAACTGTTGAACGCGAACCAGAGAAACAGCATTGACCCAAATTTCCGTGTGCTGCGATAATCTCAATATGAATGACCACATCACGTAATACGAAGCTCACGTTTTTTTCCTTTTTATTATCAATTTATGAGTTAATTCTCCTAAACATAACACGTAATCTCAATTTGTTGATGACACTTTTTTCGTTTTAAATAAAGAAATTCAATCCGAGCTTACCACATTTAACTTAACAATTACAACATTCTTGTTATATACGGGTTTAGAACGATTATCGACTTTCCATTGTAACATATCCGGAATACTTTAGTAAACTGGTAATTCTCGATTCTTTTAAACGATAATTTCGTCAGTTCTTATAGATTAAGATAAAAAAAAATTAACCAGATTTTTTCGTTATTTGGGTCTTAGTCGTACACCTTGGAAATGTGCAAATTACAAGATTTAGATTTTTTTTTGAGTCGTTTGCTCTAGAAATTTTCGTACCGGTTTGTTCGGCTATAATGATTGATTATTACGTTGTAAAGTTTAATGAATTCAGGGGATTTTGTTCAAAAGGTATTAATTTATCATGGGTTTTTTATTGTTTAGATCCGGGATATAAGGCTGAAAAGCAACGATATGATGGTTGGTTTAATAATGTTGCACATCCTAATTGGGGTTCAACAAGTAAGTAAAACAAATTTTTTATTTATTTTAAATTTGCAAGTTTTAAAATGTAATTGAAAAAATTGTTCCAACTGTTACATACAAAGCTACAACAAAGCTACTTGCAAAGCATGTCAGAAAGGACGGAAGATGCACAAAAGATATAAAATATGGTGGTTTACTCAGCATGACTCATACCAAGGGACTGGTTGAGGAATTTAAGAGATGCAGGGTCATTGTTAAACATATTTATTTATTTGGCTTATTTAATTATTGGGCATGATTAATTGGACCGCGTTATACATCACTTGACTAAGTGAAAGACCTAAAATACTATTTGTTCTAAAGGATAAAGCTAAGCGTTAATCACGTTATTCGATTTTAAGTCCGATTTGCATCATACGTCTAAGAACCGACTTAGATACAATCTTTTATTGCACTAAAACTAGAACTAACACAAGACCTAGAAGTAGAATCATGCGGGTTTAGCCGCCTTGAGAGACGTGCGGCTAAATCCGAATGTTTCTAGTTCTCGGTCTAGTGTTAGTTCTAGTGGCAGTGGTAGGTAGCGCTAGTTAGCATAAGATATTACTATGTTGTATATTTTTATTGAACTAAATCTAGAACGAGAACTAGAAACATTCAGGAGTCGTGAAAAAAACTTTCAGTTGTAAATGTCAACTTTAATTTTATTATTAGATTCGTAATCTTTATAAAATAACCTTTAAAGTGAGTCCAAACTGGACGCATTTATCTCAAAAACCAAAAAGTTCGAACTTTCAACTTTTAATTTTGACATATTTGTCAACTTCATAAAAAATCCTTTAAAATGAGTCCAAACTCGACATATTTACCTTTAATATTAATTGAAATACAATCACTTCCGGTTTGAAACGTCAATGTCAATTTTGACATATTTGTCATCTTCATTGAAAAACCTTTAAAATGAGCCCAAAGATGACGCACTTATCTCAAAAAACAAAAAAGTTAGAATAAAAAAACATTAAACCTGAAGTTAGCAACAATAAAGATAGCAATTTAATGTTTAAATATTAATACCAACCTTAATTTTTTATTTTTTTTATTATATTATTGTTTTTGTGACAGATATTAAGACATTTTATAAATATTAAGAATATGTCAAAATGACATTAACAATTCAAACCGGAAGTTGCTTATATCTCGAGTAATATTGGAATTAAACCTATCATGTTTGGACTCATTTTAAAGGATTTTTCACGACGATTACAAATATGTCAAAATTGACGTTGACATTCTTAACCGGAAGTTGACCATAACTTCATTAATATTGAAGATAAATATGTCGTGTTTGTACTCATTTTAAAGGATTTTGAATGAAGATTAAAAATATGTCAAAATTGAGGTTGACATTTTAAATCTGAAGTTAGTTATCATATAATAGAAGTTTTATAACTGAAGTTAATCTAGTATTAGTCACTTTTCCGCACTTTCTTTTTATTTTTAACGTGTTTTTTGGGTTATTTTACATTGATTAAAAAAATTATCGAACCATTTTAAACCACATGATGATTCTTGAATTTTTCCAAAGTTTCTTAATATGAACAAAATAAATATGTTCCATAACGAACATCGGTTGAACCTAAAATGCAATCTTCACATCGACAAGTCTTCGTGTTCATGAATTATTTAATCGTTCCTGGCAATATTTCTTTTCTTAAAATAGAGTGTTCTTAAATTTTAACACTTCGTCCTTAATTTCATTTTACAACTTTTTAAACTTTAATTTGTAAGTTAATTTCTCAACATTATTCATTTGTCGCTTAGTCAAGTGATACATAAGGCGGTCCAATTATAAGTTGACATAATTTTTGACGTGTTTATGTGAAGTCAATTTTGAGATATTAGCTGTAATATTGATAAAGATTTATAAGATTTTATTCAAAATTGTTATTAAGGTCAAATTGTAATGGCAAGGTTAGAATTTCCACCTAGAGACGATAATTCTCGAAATAACAAACTTCCATCCTGCGAAAATGGGGCTTTAAATCCCTATTTGACAATTTTGACAATTTATTAGTACGTTTTTCTAGAGCTAAACACTTTTTAATGAGTTTTCTTAGTTTCTGAATTTATTGTTATCTATTCTCCATTATTATCGTCATCATTTCTAGCTTCTAAGCGATCATTTTTATTTCCATCACTCTCACCATCAAAACATAACAGAACGATGCTGCTATCTTTATAATTGTTTTCTCTTTTGGTAATCAGTATGGTAGATTAGTATTTCCAGTCAATCAAGTTTAATTCAGGAACATTCTAATTTATTATTGACAAATTCGTGTCTTAATTCCAGAACTCATTAATTAGAATGCTACCAACACTTTCTACTCATTTTCACTGCTACCAACAAGGATCATCAAAGCAGCCCACCTCTTAGCCCCATCTGGATAAATCGTTGTTATCTATTAGATAATATTCTGGACTATTCTGCACTTACATTTAAACGTATTAAGGCAATCCACTTGCTAGACTTCAACTACAAAGGTTTTCGTATTCAGTGATTAATTAAACAAAGTAACTTACTTACAATCCTATCACTGACTACGCTAAGCGCGAATGTTGAATTGATATCGATCAGCAAACCCTCATCTGTTGGTACCTCATTCTTCAAGCAATTCTGCAATTTTTAAACTTTTGTACAAAATAAAGTAGTCATCCTGGAAGTTTATAATTTGGTATAACATATCCTTAAATGTCCCTTTATAACCATAACAAGTTTCGTTTCTTAAATCTTGTCCGTTTTGGAGAAACATTTATTTTCATTAATTTTACTTTTAATATATGATTTTAACATAACTTCAAATGTAATCTCAGTGGTCACCCAAGAAGCTTGTAAATTTATATATATACCCTAATCTCAAACGTTCTTTTAGAATCCCAACAAGTTTCATTTCTTAATTCCTAACCGTTTTGAAGAAAAAATTTATTTCTTTAACCAGTTTTTCAACAAAGGTCAAATTAAATCTATGTTTTTAAAATTTTATATAAAATAAAGTAGTCATCCTGGAAGCTTATAAAGTGGTATAACACAACCTTAAATGTTCCTTTAGAAGCTCAAAAAGTTTCATTTCTTAATTCTTAACCGTTTTGGCGAAAACAATTTTTTCATTGATTTCACTTCCCATAGTCATTAAATTAAGTCGGTGATTTTTTGAAATTTTTATTCTAAGAACTAATCATATGAGAAACTTAAAATTTTGTATAATTTATGAATAAAAGTTGTTTTGATACCTCAAAAAGATTCATTTCTAATTTTCTAGTTGTTTGGAGAAAACACTTCTTATTTATCTTTAATCGATTTTCAACAAACCTCATATTTACTCTGCGATTTTTTAAATTTTATTCTAGCAGTGGCCACCTTGGAAACTTATAATTTGTTATAACATAATGCTCAACATTCTAAAACATTTTCATTCATGTCGTTTGTTTCTATCAATTTTAGTTCTTGTGTTATTCTCGATTTCAATGAGAAACATCCACTTTGAGATTTTTGAGTGATTTTTCCATGGTATCCAGGAAATAGTATGAGCTAGGTTAAAAGTTGTTAGGAATAATGTTTTTGGTTCATTATGAGTAATGCTCATACATAATACATTTATTACCCATCGATTTAATTTTGGAGTAATGATCGATTTTAGTAATAAAAGTCTGTTTTCATCTGAAATATTGACAGTATTTGCTTTGCAACTAGAAAATGGTCATACTTAGGTTAAAATTGATTATGGACATATATTTTTGAGCTCATTCTAAACAACTTTGATTTATGCTTCTTTTCTCTATTCCTTTTAGTTTTTAAGTTATTCTCGGTTTTAACGAGAAACTTAGTTTTCTTTAAGATTTTGAGGGTTTTTGTTTTATACCTAGAAAGTAGTCATTCTTAAGTTAAAATAGATATTGGATATATATTCTTGAGCTCATTTTAAACAATTTTAATTCATGCTACTTTTCTCTATTCCTTTTACTTTTTGAGTTATTCTCGGTTTCAATGACAAACATCTTTTTCTGTAAGATTTGGTTCATTTTTGTTTTATACCTACAAAATAGTCATTGTTAAGTTAAAATTGATTATGGATATATAATTTTGGGCTCATTCTAAACAATTTTGATTTATGCTTCTTTTCTCTATTCCTTTTAGTTTTTAAGTTATTCTCGGTTTTAACGAGAAACATAGTTTTCTTTGAGATTTTGAGGGTTTTTGTTTTATACCTACAAAGGAGTCATTCTTAAGTTAAAGTAGATATTGGATATATATTCTTGAGCTCATTTTAAACAACTTTAATTGATGCTACTTTTCTCAATTCCTTTTACTTTTTGAGTTATTCTCGGTTTCAATGACAAACATCTTTTTCTGTAAGATTTTAATCATTTTTGTTTTATACCTACAAAATAGTCATTCTTAAGTTAAAAATTGGTTATGGATATATAGTTTTGGGCTCATTCTAAACAACTTTGATTTATGCTTCTTTTCTCTATTCCTTTTAGTTTTTGAGTTATTCTCGGCATCAATGACAAACATCGTTTTCTTTGAAATTTTGAGGATTTTTGCTTTATATCTACAGAATGGTCATAGTTAGGTTAAAATTGATGATGAATATATATTTTTTGACTTCTTTTAAACAACTTTAATCCATGCATCTTTTCTCTATTCCTTTTAGTTTTTAAATTATTCTCGGTTTCAAGGAGAAACTTAGTTTTCTTTAAGATTTTGAGGGTTTTTGTTTTACACCTACAAAGTAGTCATTCTTAAGTTAAAATAGATATTGGATATATATTCTTGAGCTCATTTTAAACAACCTTAATCCATGCTACTTTTCTCTATCTCTCTTAGTTTTAAAGTTATTCTCGGATTCAATGACAAACATCGTTTTCTTTATGATTTTGAGCAATGTTGCTTTATATCTACAAAATAGTCATTCTTAAGTTAAAATTAATTATAAATATCAATTTTTGAGGTCATTTCAAACAATTTTAATAAACCCTACTTTTCTCTATTCCTCTCAGTTTTTGAGATATTCCCGATTTTAAAACAAAGATCGTTTTCTTTGAGATTTCGGCGATTTTTACATCCTACCTAAGAAATGGTTAGAATTAGATTCGAGACAGTTATAAATTATATTTTTTTGATTTGGAAAGTTTATTGATCCCAGAATAACAGCAAAAAATACTTGAGTTATTGCTCTGTATATCAATTAAAAATGAATTCATCATTTAACTAGAATAGATGAGCTAATTGAAACAAACCAACATTAACAAAATGATTTATGAGCATTCATTGTGTAATTTGCGGCATTTGTGGTTTAACCCAATAAATTAAATGATTTAATCATTATTTATACTCATTTAATAAGTTAATTGCAAAAATAAGTTACGCTAATAATCCATAATTGGTTAACTTGCTGCAAATCTTTTATTAAAATCACGCGTTTGAATTATAAAAGTAATTTTTAAATTTCAAATTCGAGCAGAAGAACTATATCGGTAAAGAGAAAGAAATAAAAAACTGAAGCGATCGTGGCAAAAATATCTATTGGTCAATGATGTCAGCGGACGAGTAAATACTTTCAATCAGACTCAATTAGCTTCTTGAACACCTGACATAAAATACAATTCATGTTAATGTTAAAGAAGATACCCGATGTTTTACATTTTTAGTTTAAAGAAAACAAAGGATCATTACACAAAGAAACAACTTTAAGCAAAAAATTATTATTAGATGACCTCGTTTGTTTAACATCATTTATTTTTTTTTCTCTTTGGGTTGATTGTTATCAAAAAATTATAGCGTTAAGAAATGATTTATGGTTTAAATTATTTTGTTGGTGTTTTTAGATAGTCATCTTATTCGTAAAGCATCATCGGCTTATTCTGATGGAGTTTATATGATGGCTGGTCAAGATCGACCGAGTACAAGAAAACTAAGTCGGTTATTTATGCGTGGTGCGGACGGTTTAGCATCTTTAAACAATAAAACCGCCCTTTTAGCGTTTTTCGGTCAATTGGTCACGTCGGAAATTGTTATGGCCAGTGAAAGCGGTTGCCCAATCGAGATGCACAACATCGAAGTGGAAAAATGCGATCATATGTACGATAAACAATGCGATGGAAACAAACATATCCCTTTTCATCGTGCCGCTTATGATAGAAAAACTGGGCAAAGTCCAAATAGTCCAAGGGAGCAAGTAAGAAAAATTTAAATTTAATTTTAATTTTATTTAATCTTAATTTGGATTTTTTAAAATTTGCAGTTGAATCAAGTTACAAGTTGGATAGATGGTAGTTTCATATATAGTACAAGTGAACCTTGGGTAAATACGATGAGATCATTTTCAAATGGGACCTTTAGACCGGAGAATGCCGGAAATATGCCGCAAAGAAACTCGATGAGGATCCCGTTGTTTAACAATCCAGTTCCAGAACAGATGCGCATGTCCAATTCGGAAACGTTATTTCGTAAGTTTCGCCTTGCTTTCGCATAAAACTAATTATACCATTTTCGAATCACTCAAAGCAATTCGCCGGTTGAACGAAGAGCAGCCGATTATATCTCAGAGTGTTGCAAATACTACTTTACACTCCTTTCACTTTTTAATCAATAGTAAAACAACCGAGCATTTAATTCTTTGAAATCCGTTTAGTTCATGGTGAATGTAGATTATTTATTGAAAATGAGGATTTCCTCAAGGAATTTATTATTTATATACTTGGGTTGTTTATGTATTTAAATTGCTAATTCACTTTTTTAATGTCTACGTTTAATTAACTCCTATTAATTTTTCATTTTCAAAGTAGAGCAAATTCTTAACATTTATTTTCTTATTTATTATTTCATATTAGATCTAGAAACATTCCTGTGTAGCCGTCTTAAGAGAAGCACGGCTTAACCCGAATCTTTCTAGTTCTAGATCTAGTGTTAGTTCTAATGCTAGTGTTAGCTGAAGTTTTAGTTGTTATTCAGCCTTAGATTGTTGTTTATTTCTTATTGAACTAAAACTAGAACTAGCACTAGACCTAGATCTAGAAACATTCGGATTTAGCCGGACGTCTCTCAAGACGGCTAAACCCGAATGATTCTAGTTCTAGGTCTTGTGTTAGTTCTAGTGATAGTGCTAGTGTAATACTAGAACTAACACTAGATCTAGAACTAGAAACATTCGGATTTAGCCGCACGTCTCTCAAGACGGCTAAACCCGAATGATTCTAGTTCT
>NW_019280417.1:9769-86109 GCF_000648695.1 Onthophagus taurus | reverse complement strand
CTAGAATCATTCGGGTTTAGCCGTCTTTAGAGACGTGCGGCTAAACCCAAATGATTCTAGTTCTAGGTATAGTGTTAGTTCTACATAGTAATAGTGCTAGTGTAAAACTAAAACTAACGTTATACTCAGAACTAGAATCATTCGGGTTTAGCCGTCTTTAGAGATGTGCGGCTAAACCCAAATGATTCTAGTTTTAGGTATAGTCTGAAGACGCACGGCTAAACCCGAAACTTTCTAGTTCTACGTCTAGTGTTAGTTCTAGTTTTAATGGTTATTCAGCGTTAGATTGTGTGAAGACGCACGCAAAACCATATCACTTTCTAGTTCTACGTCTAGAGTTAGTTCTAGTTTTAGTTCAATAGTTTTACTTATTAGTTTTTACAATATTTTTGCAAATTCGAGCTAAGTAGAGCTATTGACTACTTTAATCTGGTGAGCTTCGTATTGTCCATCACCTATACCAGGAAATAATGTGAGAAAATGGTTTTGTCATCATTTATTTTTCTGGATAATCACTTCTTTTGGAAATTCTTGCAAATTTTGAGGTTGAGCAGAATTTCTGACCAACTTAGTTGGAGTTATATCGTATTCCACATCATTTACATCATCGAACCGAGGAAAAAAATGTTTTTGTTGTTTTGTATTTCTCTAGAAACAGGGTTTTCTTATTTTTTTACAAATTTCGAGTTGAACAAAATTTTTGATCAATTTAGTTTGACTTGTATCCTAGTATTCATCATCTTACTTGAAATAAGGAATTAATTCAAAAGCACTTCATCAAAACCTAACTTTACTAACTTTAAAAAATTTATCTAAGTCTAAAATTATGACCGAAACGCTAAAAATCAAACAAACTAACGTTGAAGAACACTGATGACTTGAACTAACAATGATGCGTTAGATTGTTGTTTATTTCATATTGAAGTAAAACTAGAACCAACGCTAGACCTAGATCTAGAAACATTCTGATTTAGCCGCACGTCTCTCAAGACGGCTAAACCCGAATGATTCTAGTTCTAGGTCTTATGTTAGGTCTAGTGATAATGCTAGTGTAAAACTAGAACTAACACTAGATCGAGAACTAGAAACATTCGGATTTAGCCGCACGTCTCTCAAGACGACTAAACCCTAATGTTAGTTCTAGTTTTAATTGTTATTCAGCGTTAGATTGTGTGAAGACGCACACCAAAACCCTATCACTTTCTAGTTCTACGTCTAGAGTTAGTTCTTACTTAAATTTTTGCAAATTCGAGCTAAGTAGAGGTTTTGACTAATTTAATCTGGTGTGCTTCGTATTCATAACCTATACCAGGAAATAATGAGAGAAAATGATTTTGTAATGTTTTATTTTTCTGGATAATCACTTCTTCTGGAAATTCTTGCAAATTTAGAGGTTGAGCAGAATTTCTGACCAATTTAGTTTGACCTGCATTCTACTCTTCATCATTATAAAACAGCAAATGTAGACAAAAAAAATCTTTTGCCACTTCCTATTTCCTTTTGAAAAGCAGTTTTCATTGAATTCTAGCAAATTTCGAATTGAACAGAAGTTGTGATTCATTTAATTTAAATTGCATCGTATTCCTCATCGTTTATATCATTAAAGAGAGAAAAAAAAATATTTTTGTCGTGTTGTACTTCTCTAAAAACAGGTCTTTCTTATATTTCTCCTATATTTCTCTCTTTCAGTTGAGCAGATTTTCTGATCAATTTAGTTTGACTTGCATTGTAATCATCATTATCTTAAAACAGCAAATATAGATCTGATTAATTTTATTTAAATTGCATTATATTCCTCATCATTTATAGATACAAATTCAGAAAGAAAATTATTTCTGCCACTGTTTTTTTTTCTCTAGTGATGTGATTTTCTTGTAATTCTACTATCCTATCGGTGCCAAAAATCAAAACCCCTCACTTTAGAGATCGATATCTTCGCAATCCCTTGAAAAAAAGAAATTGCGTTAAAGTATGTTGTAATCACTGAACATTTCTACATAATATATGTTAATTTAAACTTTTCGGATCCGCGGTTTTCTTTTTATCGCGAGTTAAATGAAAAAAGTACCCGATTTTTTACGGTGAGGGCAACTTTGTCCACTTTGCGATTTTTTTGACTATATGACGTAAAAATTTCAATTTTGAACAGCTGGTAGCCGGATGTGTTCTTAATGAGGAGCATATTTTATTTTTGCGGTATTCCATATAAGAAAAGATGGTGCGTTCTAAACAGTACGTCGCGCCTTTATCTTACCTATATAAAAAAAAAGGCGCGACGTCCTGTCTCTGGAACACACTCTTTTCTGATTAGATTTATCGGTGCCTTGACTTTTAAAAAAAATTGCGGCAAAGTATGTTGTAATCACTGAACATTTCTACGTAACATATGTTAATTTGAAAATTTTTGGATCCGCGGTTTTTTTTTATCGCGAGTTAAATGAAAAAAGTACCCGATTTTTTACGGTGAGGGCAACTTTGTCCACTTTGCGATTTTTTTGACTATATGACGTAAAAATTTCAATTTTGAACAGCTGGTAGCCGGATGTGTTCTTAATGAGGAGCATATTTTATTTTTTCGATATTCCATATAGTTTCGCGGAAAATCGCGGTTTAGTAAGACGCCGTTATGTCGAAAACGGCTGGGTGGATTTCATCGCGGATTTGACCAAAATATGTCAAATAATTGCGTTTATCGGATACCATTATCAGTTTTTCAAAATTATGCCTCTCTAATTTTTTTAGAGCGATTTAATCAAAGTATAAATGAAAAAGAAACAGAAATAAGCTCTGCGGGGAGGGGAGGGTTCCGACCAATCGGAAAAGATGGTACGTTCTAGACAGTACGTCGCGCCTTTATCTTACCTATATAAAGAAATAAAGGCGCGACGTTCTGTCTCTGGAATAGACACCAGGACGATGGTCACAAAAGATGTTTTGTGATTGGATGGAACTCTTCTCTCTCCGCATGGCTTCTTACTGTTCCTTTTTAATTTATAATTCGTTTTAATCGCTCTAAAAAAATTAGTATAATAAATAAATATACCTATTAGTGCGAATTAAAAATTTTTCAAATAACGGATTCAAACTATACCAGACACTCCCTTTCACGTAATAGTCCATTATATGGAGGTTCTACTGTATTAATTTTATTAAATTTATTAAGATATAATTTTTTATTTGATTTATTAATTACTCAATTTATTAACTTTTATGTACCATCAATTAAATTTATAGTTATTATCAATAAAAAGAAAATTTGCTGCATCCTATTCAATAAAAATCCCAAATGACGTTTTCGTTACATAAAGTTAAGCGGAATTTTTAATTAACAAAAAAAAAATTCTTTTTCAGTGTTAGGTGACCCAAGAACGAATCAAAACCCAGCCTTACTCACCTTAGGAATCCTTTTCTTTCAATACCACAATTTCGTTGCGAATCAAATTTACAAGGACCACCCTAAATGGATGGACGAAGACGTGTTTCAAAAGGCTCGAAGAATTGTTATTGCAACCCTTCAAAATATAATCATTTATGAATATCTCCCCGCGTTTCTCGGGGAGGATTTACCACCGTATCAAGGTTACAACCCCGATTTACATCCTGGGGTAACCCACGTGTTTCAAAGCGCCGCGTTTCGTTTTGGACACTCATTAATTCCGCCGGGGATTTATCGAAGAGATGGTCATTGCAATTTTAAGAAAACGTCATCGGGTGATAAAGCGATTCGTTTATGCTCAACGTGGTGGAATTCAAATGTAAGTAGTTAATAAAAATTAATATGAAGGTTGTTCAAAGATAAGTAATTACTTAAAGAGTATTTTTTTAATTTGAATACTAAGCGTTGCTAATAAGTTAACAATAAAATGGTATTATTTATGGCTAGAAGTAAATAGTTTCATTTGACGTTGGTTATTGTTAAAGAAAAGTTTCTTTTTATTTATTATTTGTTGGTTAACCTCGCGGATTGTTGGGTAATCAAATTTTTTTTATTATTTTTCTGTGGGAAGGTTTCCCAAACTATCTTTTGGATCGTTTCGAATAATGTAGTCCACACTCGATTACAATACCTGCTTTTTTACCTTCGTGACGCATTGGAATGGTTTTATTCTTTATTATTCTTATTTATAAATTAATTTTAGTGGATTTCCCATGGTTAAACCTTTATTTATTTTTCTTTATTGTGTACTTTCCAGTACATTTAATTATCCAAGTTTTTTTCGACCTATTTTTTTAGTTCTTCCAATATATGTTGTCATAATGCAAAACCCAAACTTCTCAAGAAACTTTAATGAAAATAGTGTTATTTATACCTTAATTTTTAATAGAGAATTCTAATACTAATAAAGAAACTTCAAATTTTAACATAACCATGGATTTTATGAAAGCTTAATCGAGATTTTAAATTTTAGTCAAAAATTGTCAACCAAAAACTTCAATAAGAAGTAAGTTTTGATGAAAAGATGTAATATTAACTCAAAGTATTTCATGAAAACCTCAAATTATAACCAAAACTGTAATATGAAGTAAAGATATATCAATGAAACTAAACGAAATTCATAAAGCTTTATCAAAATATTAGTTCAGATCACGAATTAAACAACCAAGCCTAATCAAATTCAAAAACTTCATCTAAGTCTCAAATTATAACCGAAACGCTAAAAATCAAGCAAAGCAACTTCAATTAAACAAGGCAGAAATCATTAATAAATAATAAATAACTTCTACTTGCTTTATTTAAATATACAGTCGTACATGTTTCAGGAAATTACGACTGTATATTTAAGTACGACTGTATATTTAAATAAAGCAAGTAGAAGTTATTTATTATTTATTACATATTTAACTTGCAACATGGATTCCAATATAGAAATCATTAAATTTCTTCAAAATCTTAATTTTGATCAGAAAATTTAATGTTAACTTAAAAAACTTCATTGAAATGTACCCAAACTGACGAAACTTCATCATAACTTGAAATTATAGTCGAAACTGTAATATCAAGTAATGAAACCTCAATAAAACCAATCGTAATTCATGAAACTTTATCAAAATCTTAGTTCTGATCACGAATTAATCAAAAAAAATGCATCAAAGCCTAACCAAATTCAAAAACTTCATCTAAGTCTCAAATTATAATCGAAACGTTAAAAATCGAGCAAAGCAACTTCAATGAAATAAGTCAGAAATCATTAAACTTCTTCAAAATCTTAATTTTGATCTGAAAATTTAATGTTAACTTAAAAGACTTCATTGTAATGTACCCAAACTGACGAAACTTCATGATAACTTGAAATTGTAGCTGAAACTGTAATATCAAGTAAAGATATATCAATGAAACAAACTTAATTCATAAAACTTTATCAAAATCTTAGTTCAGATCACGAATTAATCAAAAAAACTTCATCGAAGCCTAACCAAGTTCAAAATCTTCATCTATGTCTAAAATTATAACCGAAATGCTAAAAATCGAGCAAAGCAACTTCAATGAAATAAGACAGAAATCATTAAACTTCTTCAAAATCTTAATTTTGATGTGAAAATTTAATGTTAACTTAAAAGACTTCATTGAAATGTACCCAAACTGACGAAACTTCATCATAACTTGAAATTATAGTCGAAACTGTAATATCAAGTAATGAAACCTCAATAAAACCAATCGTAATTCATGAAACTTTATCAAAATCTTAGTTCTGATCACGAATTAATCAAAAAAAAATGCATCAAAGCCTAACCAAATTCAAAAACTTCATCTAAGTCTCAAATTATAATCGAAACGTTAAAAATCGAGCAAAGCAACTTCAATGAAATAAGACAGAAATCATTAAACTTCTTCAAAATCTTAATTTTGATCTGAAAATTTAATGTTAACTTAAAAGACTTCATTGTAATGTACCCAAACTGACGAAACTTCATGATAACTTGAAATTGTAGCTGAAACTGTAATATCAAGTAAAGATATATCAATGAAACAAACTTAATTCATAAAACTTTATCAAAAACTTAGTTCAGATCACGAATTAATCAAAAAAACTTCATCGAAACCTAACCAAGTTCAAAATCTTCATCTATGTCTAAAATTATCACCGAAATGCTAAAAATCGAGCAAAGCAACTTCAATGAAATAAGACAGAAACCATTAAACTTCTTCAAAATCTTAATTTTGAACTGAAAATTTTATATTAACTTAAAAGACTTCATTGAAATGCACCCAAACTGACGAAACTTCATGATAACTTGAAATTACAGCTGAAGCTGTAATATCACGTAAAGATATATCAATGAAACAAACTTAATTCATAAAACTTTATCAAAATCTTAGTTCAGATCACGAATTAATCAAAAAAACTTCATCGAAGCCTAACCAAGTTCAAAACCTTCATCTATGTCTAAAATTATAACCGAAATGCTAAAAATCGAGCAAAGCAACTTCAATGAAATAAGACAGAAATCATTAAACTTCTTCAAAATCTTAATTTTGATCTGAAAATTTAATGTTAACTTAAAAGACTTCATTGAAATGTACCCAAACTGACGAAACTTCATCATAACTTGAAATTATAGTCGAAACTGTAATATCAAGCAATGAAAGCTCAATAAAACAATACATAATTCATGAAACGTTATCAAAATATTAGTTCAGATCACGAATTAAGCAACCAAGTCTAACCAAATTCAAAAACTTCATCTAAGTCTCAAATTATGATCGAAACACTGAAAATCAAACAAAATAACTGTAATGACGTAAGATAGAATCCATTAAACTTCGTCAAAACTTTAATTTTGATCTGAAAATTTAATTTTAACTCAAAAGACTTCATTGAAACCTACCGAAACTAACGAAACTTCATCATAACTTGAAATTATAGCCAAAGCTGCAACATCAAGCAATAAAACTTCAATGAAACTAAACGTAGTCCATAAAACTTTATCAAACTTTTAGTTCAGACCACGAATTAATTAAAAAAAATTCATCGAAGCCTAATCAAATTCAAAAACTTCATCTAAGTCTCAAATTATACAAGAAACGCTAAAGATCAAGCAAAGCAACTTCATTGAAACAAGACAGAATCTATTAAACTCGTCAAAACTTTAATTTTGATCTAAAAAATTTATTTTAACTCAAAAAACTTCATTGAAACTGTCGAAACTTTATCATAACTTAAAATTATAACTAAAATGTTAGTATCAAGTGAACACACTTCATTAAAATACGACCAAATCGAAAAATAATCAAATCATTCTTGAAACTTGAATGAAATCAAACTTAATTCTTGAAACTTCATCAAAATCTTCACTCTTAACATACAAATTTTCCTTTTAATAGGAAAAACTTTGTTGATGTTAACAAATTTTAACAGAAAGATTGCTATCAACAAAAGAAATTAATCAAAAAAACTTCATCGAAGCCTAACCAAGTTCAAAATCTTCATCTATGTCTAAAATTATAACCGAAATGCTAAAAATCGAGCAAAGCAACTTCAATGAAATAAGACAGAAATCATTAACCTTCCTCAAACTCTTAATTTTGATCTGAAAATTTAATGTTAACTTAAAAGATGTCATTGAAACCTAACAGAACTGACGAAACTTCATCATAACTTGAAATTATTGCCAAAGCTGCAACATCAAACAATGAAACCTCAATGAAACTAAACGTAATCCATAAAATTTTATCAAAATCTTAGTTCAAATCAGGAATTATTGAAAAGAAGTTCATCGTTGCCTAACTAAATTCAAAAACTTCATCTAAGTCCCAAATTATAACCGAAACCCAAAAAATTAAGCAAAATAACTTCATTGTAACAAGACAGAATCCATTATACTTCTTCAAACCCTTAATTTTGATCTGAAAACTTAATGTTAACTTAAAAGTCTGTATTGAAATCTAAGCTAACTGACAAAACTTCATCATAACTTGAAATTATAGCCAAAGTTGTAGCATCAAGCAATGATACCTCAATGAAACTAAACATCATCCATAAAACTTTATCAAACTCTTAGTTGAGACCACGAATTAATCAAAAAAACTTCATCGAAGCCTAACCAAATCCGAAAACTTCATCCAAATCCCAAATTATAACCGAAACGCTAAAAATCAATCAAAATAACTTCAATGAAATAAGACAGAAATCATTAACCTTCCTCAAACTCTTAATTTTGATCTGAAAATTGTTAACTTAAACTTCTTAATGTTAACTTAAAAGATGTCATTGAAACCTAACAAAACTGACGACACTTCATCATAACTTGAAATTATTGCCAAAGCTGCAACATCAAGCAATGAAACCTCAATAAAACTAAACGTAATCCATAAAACTTTATCAAAATCTTAGTTCAAATCAGGAATTATTGAAAAGAACTTCATCGTTGCTTAATTAAATTCAAAAACTTCATCTAAGTCCCAAATTATAACCGAAACGCAAAAAATTAAGCAAAGCCTTAATTTTGATCTGAAAACTTAATGTTAACTTAAAAGTCTGTATTGAAACCTAAGCTAACTGACGAAACTTCATCATAACTTGAAATTATGGCCAAAGTTGTAGCCTCAAGCAATGAAACCTCAATGAAACTAAACATCATCCATAAAAGTTTATCAAAATTTTAGTTCAAATCACAAATTATTCAAAAGAACTTCATCGTTGCCTAACTAAATTCAAAAACTTTATCTAAGTCCCAAATTATTGCCGAAATGCTAAAAATCACGCAAAACAACTTCGTTGTAACATGACAGAATCCATTAAACTTCTTCAAAACCTTAATTTTGATCTGAAAATTTAATGTTAACTTAAAAGACTGTATTGAAACTTAAGCAAACTAATGAAACTTCACTATAACTTGAAATTACAACCAATATGTTAGTATCAAGCAAAAAAACTTCATTAAAACCAGATCACATCGAAAAAAATCATGTTATTCTTGAAACTTGCATGAAGTGAAAGTTATTTCATGAAAATTCATCAAAACCAATATAAACTTCATTGATTTTAACAAATTTTAACAGAAAGTTTAGTATCAACAAAAAGAATATCAATTAATTCATACTGCATCTATGAAACTTCATTATAAACCTCATTTGAAAGAGGATATTTAACATTATCGTAAAAACATCAATTTTATAAATACAATACAAGAAACTTCATCGGACCATCAATTTTGATTGAAGAATTTAATATTACCTCAACAAACTTCATCGAAATCTAACCAAATTGACGAAACTTCATCATAACTTGTAATTGTAATCGAAATATTAGTATCAAATAAAGAGTGTTCATTAAACACAAAGAGAATTCATGAAACTTCATCAAAACTCAAATTTTGAACAAGAAGTTCAATATAAATATAAAAACTTTAACCAATCGTCAATTTTTTAAGCAAAAATTTGAATATACATCAAGAACTTCATCGGAACATCAATTTTAATTGAAAAGTTTAATATTCACTTTTAAACTTCATTCAAATCTAACAAAAGAGAAGATTCTTCAAAAAAACTTGAAATATAACAAAAACTGTAGAAATTAAACGAAAGAACTTAAATGAAACTGAATGGAATGTATGAAGTTTACTCTTTACTCAAGAAAACTTCTTCAAAGCATAACTACATTCACAAAATCTTCATCTCAGTTTCAAATTATAGCCGAAACATTAAAACCAAACAAAAAACTTCAATTAAACAATGCAAAATTTACTACACTTCTTTATAACCTTCATTCTGATCTGAAGTTTTGATGTTAACTCAATATACTACATCTGAACCTAGCAAAATTGGCTAAACTTCATCGTAACTTGCGATTAAAACCGAAATATTAGCATCAAACAAAAAGCTTCATTTAAGCAGGAATTTTAAAAAGGAACTTCAAAGAAGTCACATTTAATCCAGTGCAACTTCATGAAAGTTTTAATTTTCAATTTAAGGATATCATCGAAATTTTAATTTTTATCTTATTATATTATTATTTATCTTATTATATCTTTTATATTATAATTTAACTTAATAATCTTCATGGAAATGTAACCAAATAAAAGAAACTTCAATTTCTTCTTTTTAACCTAAAAAAATGTCATCTCAGTATCATATTTAGTATCTCTTCTTCCCTGAGTTTATCCAACTGATTTTGACTTCTAATAATAGCGACTTTAAATTGTTAACGAAATGAATTATTAGCCTTTTCCTTCAAGTTGTAATATTCTATTTTTTTTTTTAAATTTTTTCAGGAAGTATTAACTCACAACACAGTTGAAGAACTTCTTTTAGGAATGGTATCCCAATTAGCAGAACGAGAAGATGCACTTTTATGCTCAGACGTTAGAGACAAACTTTTCGGACCAATGGAATTCACAAGAAGAGATTTGGGCGCTTTGAACATTATGAGAGGAAGAGACAACGGTCTTCCGGACTACAACACGGTCAGAGCAAGTTATAATTTGCCAAAAATAACCGAATGGGCCGACATAAACCCCGAATTATTTCAACTACACCCAGAAATTTTAGAAAATTTAAAAACCCAATACAAAGATGATATTAATAATGTTGATGTTTACGTTGGGGGGATGTTGGAAAGTTATGGTAGACCGGGCGAATTATTTAGAACGGTTATAATCGATCAATTTACAAGAATTCGAGATTCTGATCGATTTTGGTTCGAAAATATTAATAATGACTTATTTACTGATGAAGAAATCGATCAAATTCGTAAAACAACTCTTTATGATGTTATCGTAAAAAGCACTACTATCAATCCGGAAGAATTACAAAAAGATGTATTCTTTTGGAAAGATGGCGATGTTTGTCCTCAACCCGAACAATTAAATGCAACAACATTAAAGCCGTGTAATTATTTAAAAGGATACGATTATTTCGAAGGAAACGAATTGGTTTATATCTACGCTTGCGTTTTTCTTGGTTTTGTTCCGATAGTTTGCGCGGGTGCTGGTTACGGTGTTGTTAAATTACAAAATAAACGTAGGAGACGATTAAAAATTAAACAAGAAGAATTAAAAAACGCTTCCGAAGGAAAACTTCCAATCGATACGATGATTGTTCAAGAATGGCTTCATGCAAATCATAAAAGAATCGTTAAAATTAAATTTGGACCAGATGCTTGTATTAATGTGACCGGAAGGAAAGGTGAAAAATTAAGGAGTGTTGATTTTAAGAGTTGCGATCATGTCAGTATCGAAGAATCGGTTGATATGACCGGAAAAAGAAATCCTTTGGTTCTAATTAGAGTTCCAAAAGATCACGATTTAGTTCTTGAATTCGATAACATCGGTTCTAGAAAAAAATTTATTCACAAACTTGAAATGTTTTTAGCATCGAATAAAAAAAATTTAAACACAAAGCAAGTCGTTAGAGAATTATTATTAGCCAAAGCCGAAACGAGAGAGAGAAGACAAAAAAAATTAGAACATTTCTTTAGGGAAGCTTACGCTTTAACTTTTGGACTTCGCCCCGGAGAACGTCGACGAAGATCGAGTTCATCTTCAGATGGCGAAGTTGTAACAGTTATGAGAACGTCTTTAACCAAAGCGGAATTTGCAAGCGCTCTTGGAATGAAACCGGATGCCGTTTTTGTTAAGAAAATGTTTAACATCGTCGATAAAGACGGAGATGGGAGGATTTCATTTCAAGAGTTCTTAGACACCGTCGTTTTATTCTCTCGGGGAAAAACCGAAGATAAATTAAGGATTATTTTCGATATGTGCGATAACGATAAAAATGGCGTTATTGATAAAGGGGAGTTATCGGAAATGTTGAGATCGTTAGTTGAAATTGCTAGAACTACGAGTTTATCTGATGATCATGTTACGGAGTTAATTGAAGGAATGTTTCAGGTAAAACATAATTATTTAAAGTTTGGTTAAGATGATTAAAATTTGTTTATTAAATTTAGGATGCCGGATTAGAAGAAAAAGATTTTTTAACGTATGAAGATTTTAAGGAAATGATGAAAGAATATAAAGGTGATTTTGTTGCGATTGGTTTAGATTGTAAAGGAGCTAAACAAAACTTTTTGGATACATCAACAAATGTTGCAAGGTAAAATTTTATATGTTTAATAAGATGTAATTTATGTTTGTTGTTAAAATCTCTTATATCAGATAAATTTGCTAAGAAGGTGATAGAAATGGGTTTCGTTCTTTCTCCATCTTCGGTTTTATGTTATTGGTATTAATTTTGGTATTCAGAAGTTTCTGTGATATCATCTAATCATTCTGAAATTGAATTCGTCAGAATGCCTCTAACTCTCCTATTCAATATAAAACTGTTCAGAAACGCTAATTTTATTTTGCACATTACCAGTGTATATTCAGATATTAGTGTATGGAAAAGTCAATTCTCAAGACTTAGACCCATAAAACTGTTCTACAAGTGCGATTGTCACTTGATAAGATAAATTGGAATTTTCTTTAATGAAGCTGTCTTGTTCCAAAATTATTTTTGTTTCTATCCTATTGATTGTTCTCTTGAACCATGAATTTACAACTATGTATACCCATGTCTAAATCACACTCTGTGTTAAAGTATATCATCATTTACTTCAAAACTATCGTTTTCTAAATCTTGAATAATTTTGCAATATTATGCATCAACGATATTGTAATTAATTCTCAGCGTTAATCTATCTCCATCCATAAATAGAGTCTCATGACTAGCAACATGTATCTTAATGATAAAATCACAATTATCCACTTGGATTTTTCTTTTAAACCTTCCTTCTTTCGAATATATTGAGTTGCCAACCCTCTATCAATCCTTGAATCTCATTATCATTTATAGTAAGCAGATGTTTCTTATTTGTCACTTCAACTGCATAACATCTTTAAATCCATCCTTGATTATCTTCATTCAAAGTAGATGGTAATTTACCAGAAAATATCATTGGTATATCAATGATATTAAAATATCACATGCTTCAGCCTTGTATTATGACATTCGACCAGCAACTTTGGCTTTATCAAGCGACATCACCCTTTTTTGTCTTAGTTAAGCCAAGGTCACTTGCGGCCGAGGCATTACAGTTGTCCAAGATTCAAGGGCCTCGCCAGAAAAGAACGCGCTGCTCTCCCTTAGAGTTTTTAAAGAGAATTTTCCTATTATAATGGAGCCCTTTGAAACCTTGTCACAGGAAGGAAATAGTGCGACTAGAAAAATGCTTATCAGCTCCATGCAGCAGCTCTAGAGTTTCGTTTATTCTCAGCTTTATTTTGATAGCCAAATACTCGGCTATGATGGAACCTGTAGTAAACGTGCTCCAATCCGCAGCTTTGAATGCAGTTAAGGCATTCGGTCCAGAAAACATTACAGATGAAACTCTTTCTGCAATTATCGTTGCACAAAAAATTGGACTGGGAGAAGACATGAAGTCAGTATTGTTGTGAAACAACAACATCGCAACAACCACCCAGCAGCAAGCCCCTCAGAATTCTGGCGGAGCTCTTTAATAAAACCAGCTTCGATTATTAATTCTCTTGAAGTTCGCTTTTCTGAAGAAAACGCTCAGACTATTTCCTTATCTAAATTACACCCGGCTGAAATGTTAGATTCCAGTCTTGCCATGATGAGAAGGAAGCATATTTTTAAGAACTTTGAGGGTTTTATTAATAATGTGGTTAACCAATTCGCTAAGAACCCACGAAAATTATGTTTTAAATAATGTGGCTTGTTTTTTTAATTAAATATAGACTAATAAAATAGGCAGCATATATCCCAGTGTTATCGACGTCCTAAACTATTTCGTGTAAATACGATAGTTTCTCTTCACTCTAAATCTTCAATGAAAAGAAAACCGCCAAAAGATCCTTCTTCACGAAGTCTTTTCCCAATTTTACAATTTATTAAATGTCAACAACGAAATCGAACTATGGCTAAAACTCTGGCAAGATAAACCTGACTGAAGAGAACTAAGTGTAGTGGATGTCATAAAAGAGGCCGACATTTTTTTCTCTGAAACAAGAAAAGCCCTTATAATTTTGGTCATTTTACCCTACACGACAGGTACTGTTGAACGATCTTTTAGCTTTTAGCTTGAGAAGAATAAAAACCTGACTTAGAACCACTATGGTAGAATGTCGTCTCAATAGTCTTGCCATGATGAGGAGGAAGCATATTTTCGAGAACTTTGAGGGTTGACCAATGAATAATGTGGTTGACCAATTCGCTAAGAACCCACGAAAATTATGTTTTAAATAATGTGGCTTTTTTTTTAGTTAAATGTAGACTAATAGAATAGACAGCAAATATCCCAGTGTTCTAAACTACAAGAAACAGCAGAAATAACTCCCATAATTTAAAAAATACTACGAGGTTCTTCATGTAGATAAAAGGTTGAGGTTCAGTCGGTACTATGCGATGTATAGTGGAGACTTTTTCGACAAGACGAATCTATAGTTCCCAATGGAAGTCTTTCAGTTACGATTTTATCGTGGGTTCATAAAGTAAAGGTCATCTGTTCGTACTTTGGGCATAGTTTCTCTTCACTCTAAATCTTCAATGAAATGAAAACCACCAAGAGATTCTTCTTTGTTTTCTTCTTTGCAGAAGCCATAGAGACTTATTCATCTTTTTGGAGATTGTTCTAGCGTCATTTTGGATCTGCTGGTCTGCAATCTCTGACAAATCCTTGTCAGTTCATTTCTTTCATTATTTCTTTATTGCATTCATCTTATCACATCTTCTGTCTGGCATTCCTCCCAAATTTTATTGCACCATTCGTTTTGACTTACGCTATGTTTGCTCGCACCTCCGCAGTATATATTATTAGCCTGACGCAGCCTTTGTATATCCTCACTTTGATCAAGAGATTACAGTAGCTTGTATAGATGGTCTTTCTTAGTGCTCCCCCTATTCTGGCTGACTTCATCAACAAGTCAGTGTGAACAACATGTGTTCTCATGTTGTTCCTGAGTTCTCCATTAAGACGACTTTCTCCAAATTAGTCCCTTTGTGGATATCTAATGGAAGGGTTTACGCAAACGGCGGAAAATTACTACATCAGTGTAAATATGCTGCATAGAGTGACTTTAATCATGGTAAAGCTAGTTCACGAACTGAACAAGGCAGTGAATTTGCTATTAGGTAGTCAATAGTGATTTCTTTGTCCCTGCTATTTGAGAAAGTGGATTTTTTTTGATTGTTGTGGATAAAGAAGGTATTTCGGGATACTTTCTGTAAAATCCTGGATCTGGTTGTAGAAATTCTTTATTTCTTCCTTTGGTTTGCTGGAATCCTATACATATACACTAATAAAATGAGATAGAGTTGTTTTCAAATTTTTTGAGTATTAACTGATCGCCACAACAATACATAGTTGCTATATTTAGTGGATTCACTTCCTCTCCAATTCGTTTGTGATATGGCGTAGATATCTATATGGTGCCTATTCAATTTCATAATAATTTCTTAATCCTTATTCCATGATTTAATATTCCACGATATAAGTCGTGTCAGATTCTTCTTCCAGCATCTCTTGTTCTTTTTTCTCGCCATGTCGTTATCGCAAGACTGTTATATGTATATCCGAGTTTGATTTCTTGTTCCTTCAACTAATTTTGTTTTTACTATTGGCAGGAGACTATCCTCGCCCTCCAGGAGTGAATCCTTCTCCTTTACCTATGCTTTGAACCAACAACGTGGCTAAAAAGCTACTCAATCTACTTAGCGTCCATGTCGGTGGATTTTTAGGGAGTTTTCTTCTTTTAGGGATGATCTTACTTAACCCGAACCAACCCACCCTCTTCCTTATTTGCTTCTACCGTTTTAGAATTGTGTTACACTTTAAAATCGATTTAGACAGATATTTAGGGTGTGATGATGTTGAAAAGCTTAAATCCATTCAAATCGAATCGGTTTTATTCCAGTTTTATTTAATAACTTCTTAACATCACCTCAATTAACTCTCAACCATAAATATTCCAGTTGAACAACCCCAAATCTACAACATATCTTTCAACACACAACATCTTAGATATCCAGTTCTTCTCCTTACATTTTATTTTACAAACTAACTGCTAGAGTTATTTTTATTAATGTTTTTACCCATATTTATTTTGAAATAAAATTGCAAAACAATTACATTAAAATGAAACGATTTTTTTTATTGTTAAAAACCTGAACAAGAATTTACCATCTCATCGCTCATCAAAAATAACTCTTTAATTTTTTTTTAGAATGACAAGTTTTCATATTGAACCATCAACAGAATCAGACAGTAATTATTTCATCTTAAAATGGAATTCTTTAACAACGTTCCTAGAAGAAAACAGACAAAACATCTTTTATTTATTCATATTTTACGTCGTCACAATCGGATTATTCGTCGAAAGATTTATTCGTAAGTTTCACAAAACTTAATTATCTTAACAATTAAAAAATTTCTTTTTAGATTATTCTTTTATGGCCGAACACACCGATTTACGCCACATCATGGGAGTTGGAATAGCAATAACTCGTGGTTCAGCAGCCTCCTTATCATTTTGTTACAGCATCCTTTTATTAACGATGTCCAGGAATTTATTAACAAAATTAAAAGAATTTTCAATACAACAATACATTCCTTTAGACGCCCACATTCAATTTCACAAAATCGCCGCTTGTACGGCATTATTTTTTTCTCTTTTACACACAGTCGGGCACATTGTTAATTTTTACCACGTTTCAACACAACCACTTGAACATTTGAAGTGTTTAACCAGCGAAGTGAGGTTCCCATCTGATTATAAACCTGACATATCTTTTTGGTTATTCCAAACAATTACAGGTATTTTTAAAAAAGAATATAAAAATTAAATAAAATTTAATAATGTTGTTTTAGGATCTACGGGAGTCGTTTTATTTGTTGTTATGTGCATAATTTTTGTGTTTGCTCATCCTACGATAAGAAAACGAGCTTATAATTTCTTTTGGGCAACTCATCAATTGTATATCGTTCTTTATGCTTTTTCTTTAATTCATGGAGTTGCAAGATTAACGGGGGCTCCAAGATTTTGGATTTTCTTTGTTGGTCCTGGTGTTATTTTTGCTCTAGATAAAGTATTAAATTTAAATTTTTTTCTTCATTAATTAATATTATTCTAATTTCTTAGATGGTTAGTTTGCGCACTAAATACATTCCTTTAGATGTGATCGAAACGGAACTTCTTCCATCCGATGTTATTAAAATAAAATTTTATCGCCCGCCGAATTTAAAATATCTATCTGGGCAATGGGTTCGACTGGCATGCACTTCGTTTAAGAGTAGAGAGTTCCATTCTTTTACATTAACTTCAGCTCCTCATGAAAACTTTTTATCGTGCCACATCAAAGCTCAAGGTATTTTTGAATCAATTTTAACCAAATTAAAACTTAATCTTGTTATTTTTAAGGCCCATGGACTTGGAAATTACGAAATTATTTCGACCCATGCAACTATAACCCCGAAGAGCAACCAAAAATCCTTTTAGAAGGCCCTTTTGGTGGTGGAAATCAAGATTGGTACAAATTTGAAGTTGCTGTTATGGTTGGTGGTGGTATTGGAGTCACACCTTACGCCTCAATATTAAATGATTTAGTTTTTGGAACATCTACAAACAGATATTCAGGAGTCGCTTGCAAAAAGGTTTAAATTCAAACCTAATTAATTAAAAAAAAATAAATTTAATTTTTAGGTTTATTTCTTATGGATTTGCCCCTCTCACAAACACTTTGAGTGGTTCATTGATGTTTTACGCGATGTTGAAAAGAAAGATGTCACCAACGTCTTAGAAATTCACATCTTTATCACGCAATTTTTCCATAAATTCGATTTAAGAACAACGATGTTGTATATTTGCGAGAATCATTTTCAAAGATTAGCGAAAAATTCGATGTTTACGGGATTGAAGGCGGTTAATCATTTCGGCCGTCCCGATATGATATCGTTCTTGAAATTCGTTCAAAAGAAACACAGTTATGTAAGATGATTCAACGATTTCTCTAATTACTTTTTAATGAATTCTTTTATTAATTATTTTAGGTGAGTAAAATCGGCGTTTTTAGTTGCGGACCTCGCCCGTTAACTAAAAGCGTTATGACAGCTTGTGATGATGTGAATAAAGGCAGAAAACTTCCGTATTTTATACATCATTTCGAAAATTTTGGTTAAAATGATATCTTGCTTAACTTAATAATGAATATTAATTAGAAACTTAATGTATTTATGTAATTTTTTTCGTATTTGTAAATATTTTGTAAATATTAAAATGGGTGTAGACAATTTTTTTAATAATTATAATAAAACCAAGCTTTTTATTTTTAACGCAACTTTCGTATTACTTCGTTTCAAAACGATTTGTAATAAGACTTTTACTATTTAGTCATGGTTGACTTCCTTTTCTAAGACATAATCAAATAAGATCATCAACCACATTATTCCCCTTCTGTTCAAACTTATTTAAACGAATTCTTATCCGATCGATGAATATGCAGAATTGAATTGCCATCGAGATCACCAAATTAGATTTTGATGAACTTCTTTCTATAATGATACATAAACAATACGTTTACACCACTCGCCCATATACTTTAGGTGGTTTTAGTTTATCAAAATCTGATATGTAGTTCTGTGAATAAGTTCTAATATAGAAAAGTGTTGGGCTGAATTTAAAAATCGTAAATGTGGTATCCAAATGATCTGGATCCAATCTTAACACTATTTTTCAAACCTTATTCAAACCAACCTTATTAATAAGTTTTAAAGACCCAGCCCCGACATGTTTCTGTATTGGGTGAATGTTTTGGAAATACTGTAGCACTCACTCATAAATGTTTGAGGTTTATTCACAATTCATTTTATATGCATTATTAAAAATCATGTTTTCTCAAAAATGATTTGAAATTTAAAGCAGTTAATATAATATGGACTTTTATAAATCATCAATTTAATTTGACGTTTCTTGGGAGCGATTAAAGAAAAAAAATGATTTTTCCAAAACGTTTAGAAAGTAAGCAATATAACTTGGTAAGGTTATAAAGGGACGTTTGAAATTACGTTATACCAAATTTTAAAATTCAATCATGAATAATTTATTTTATATGCAATTTTAAAAAACATGGGTTTACCTTGATGTTTGTTAAATGTGGTTACAGAAAAAATTGTTTTCTTCAAAACGATTAGAAATTAAGCAATAAAACTTTTTGAGGTTATAAAAAAACGTTTGGGATTAGGATGTACCAAATTTAAACGTTCCATGCCAAGCAGTTCATTTTATATGGACTTCTAAAAATCATTAATTTAGTTTGACGTCATTTCTTGGGAGTGATTAAAAAAAATGATTTCTCCAAATCGATTAGAAATTAAGCAATAAAACTTTTTGAGGTTATAAAGGGACGTTTGAGATTAGGTTGTACCAAATTTTAAGCTTCCATGACAAGCAGTTCATTTTATATGGACTTTTAAAAATTATCAATTTAGCTTGACGTTTCTTGGGACTGATTAAAGAAAAAACATGATTTCTCCTAAACGATTAGAAATTAACCAATAAAACTTTTTGAGGTTATAAAGGAACGTTTGAGATTAGGTTGTACCAAATTTACAGTTTCCATGACAAGCAGTTCATTTTATATGGACTTTTAAAAATCACGAATTTAGTTTAACGTTTCTTGGAAGTGATTAAAGAAAATAAATGATTTTTCCAAAACGACTAAAAATTAAGCAATAAAACTTTTTGATGTTATAAAGGAACGTTTGAGGTTTGATTGTACCAAATTTAAAGGTTCCATGGCAAGCAGTTGATTTTATATGGACTTCTAAAAATCATTAATTTAGTTTGACGTTTCTTATGACCGATTAAAGAAAAAAAGTGATTTCTCCAAAACTATTAGAAATTAAGCAATAAAACTTTTTAAGGTTACAAAGGAACGTTTGAGATTAGGTTGTAACAAATTTAAAGATTCCATAACAATCAGTACCCTGATAGATAACATACCAAATTTCATCGTGCGGTCCAATGCTCTTAATGAACATCAATACCTTGCTCGGTGAAAACTCATTCAGATCCTTTGGAGAGATAAAGTGCGACCCAACAATCGACAAGTTGAGTTGAGCCCTTAAATGGGCAGTGCCCAGTAAAGACACCCATTAGAACTTTAATGCTGCTATGAGCAAGTCCCAAAATATTCCCAAGTTTGACAGTGGCGATGTTAATCAACAACTTAGCGTGTCTCATTCCAAGAGAGTAATTAGTAGGCGAAGTCTCTCTTCGCAAATGATATACCAACTGCTGGCTCTGGCCTCACCTACGGTTTAGCCCTCTCGTGCTAGCTCATCTGCCGCTTCATTGCCAGCAACTCCAAAGTGACCTGGGACCCAGATCAGAAAACTCTATTATCATAACTCGGTGTGTTTAAAGTTCTTTTACAGTCATTAACCAGAGCCGACACCGTGTTCATTGCCTGTAGTGTCTGGAGAGCGGCTTGACTGTCTGAGAAAAATTGTACTGTCATGTTCTTCACCCTTCTTTCAAGAAGGATTCTAGCACCCATCTCAATAGTCCTCTTCATGTAACACTGATTTCCGTCCGATTTCAATTTTATCCGTACTATCAAAAGCTCTTGAACGCTTAGTTTATTTACAGGTTCAAGGATTTCTAGAGAGGTTTAATTTACACAATGAGTTGCAATCGGGTTTTCGCAGTGGGCATAGTACAACTACTGCTCTCATTAAAGTTACTGATGATATTAGGTATGCCTGCGACAACAGATGTGTTACTGTGCTGGTACTGCTCGATTTCAGCAAGGCTTTTGATTCTGTCGACCACAGCCTTCTTTTAGCGTCTCTTTCTGCCTACGGATTCACTCCCCCCTGTGTTTCTTGGTTTCAATCCTACCTTTCCCATCGCTCCTTGTGCGTACGCGCTAACTCTTCAATTTCTTCTGCTTGTGCAATCAAATGTGGTGTTCCTCAGGGCAGTGTATTGGGTCCGTTACTTTTTTCTTTGTTCGTTAATAGTGTTACTAATTATATCTCGTGTAATTATCATTTGTATGCCGACGACCTGCAGATATATACTACTACTACTGTTGCTGAATTTCCGGCAGCTATTGTGCGACTTAATAACGATCTATCTAACGTCTTGAACTGGTCTCGGAGATACGGACTTAAGTTGAACTCAGTTAAAACGCAAGCTATTGTGTTTGGAACTCGTCAATTACTTGGTAAGATTAATCCATCTGCCTGCAGTGATCTGATGCTGGATGGTAATGTCATACGGTTTTCTAACACAGTTAAAAATCTTGGAGTCCTTATGGATTCTGCACTGTCTTGGAAACCGCAAATTCAACATGTTTGCAGAAAAGTCTATGCTTGCTTCCACTCTTTAAAAAGACTTCGCTGCTCTCTTCCTCCTGTGGTGCGTCGTAATCTTTGTTACTCTCTTATATTTCCTCACTTCGACTATGCGGACGCGGTTTATCCCGATCTCTCGGTGACTCTTCTGAGTAAATTGCAGCGGCTACAAAATAATTGTATCCGGTTCATATTTGACCTAAATAGATTTGAGCATGTAACGCCGTATCGCAATTACATTCAGATGTTAACCTGTGAGAGACGTAGATCCTTTCGTTTATTAACCATTTTATTTAAAATCCTTCATAACTGCACCCCAAAGTACTTATCAGATAGGTTCCAGCAATTATCAACTCATGAGCTTGCTACTCGTTCACGTTCTGATACTATTCTTACATTTCCTGTTCATAGCACTGAAATTTATCACAGACCATGCCTTCTGAAATTCGTAATATTTCTAACATTGCTAATTTTAGACATGTTTTAAAGAGCCACTTGCTTGCCCTTCAACTGGCTGTTTCCTGATTCTTTGTTCTTTGGCAACTTGTTGGCAACTGATATCCGGCAGATTCTTTTGGCCTCTTTTGCCGCTCTCTCCCTCTTTTCGTGTCTTTTCTTTGTTTTTCTCTTTTTCTTGCTTAATCTTATTTGGTGATAAATGTTAATAATATCTAATTATCACTACTTGCCATATTCAGTAAATATTATTTTTGTTTGTTCTGTTGGGTCATTTGGCAGAGAACGCTTGTGCGATAAAATGATCCATTTGCTGATACTGCTCATACTTCTTATATTGTTTAAGTTTAAATTTATCCATTGCTCGACTAACAATCGACAATGGGATTTTATGTATATATTTTTGTTCTTATTCTTTTTTTTTATTGTTTTTTCTTCTTGTGTACCTTATGTAATTTTGTATTCTCCAACCATTTTGGGAGGAATGCGGGGGGGCGTAAAGTCTGAAATTGCAATAGTTATAAACTAGACTTCAGCAAAAAACAGGAATTACATTGTTCAAAGTCCACATGAAGTCTGAAATTACTGTTCAGAGAAAACAAAAAATTGATTATAAACCAAACATGATTTTTCATGGCTATTGTTATGTGTTCAATAAAAGAATGCGAAGAATATGAACAAGAAACCAATGGACTTGTGTTGTTATTGCACAGGACAGGAAATCACCAATACGGAAAACTTTGCCAATGCAGGATAAGCACAAAAGCAAATATAACAGTTGCAGAAATGAGGTACCGGGTGGTACAAGATCCGTATAGATAATAAGAGGCTCCCAAAAAGATGATGGTCTATCCCCCAGAAAGAAGTAGCTGTCAGTATCAAGAACAAGACATACATAACGTTGGCAGAAGACTAGATACTGCTTCTAAAAAAGTAAATACTGCTTTCTGAAGACTAGATACTGCTCTGGAAGATTAAATACTGCTTTCTGAAGACTAGATACTGCCNATTAAAGAAAAAACATGATTTCTCCTAAACGATTAGAAATCAATCAATAAAACTTTTTGAGGTTATAAAGGAACGTTTGAGATTAGGTTGTACCAAATTTTAAGATTCCATAACAAGCAGTTCATTTTATATGGATTTTTAAAAATCATCAATTTAGTTTGATGTTTCTTGGAACTGATTAAACAAAAAAAATAATTTCTCCAAAACGATTAGATATTAAGCAATAAAACTTTTTGAGGTTGTAAAGGAACATTTGAGATTAGGTTGTACCAAATTTTAAGGTTCCATGCCAAACAGTTCATTTTATATGAACTTTAAAATATCATCAATTTAGTTTGACGTTTCTTGAGAGTGATTAAAGAAAAAAAATTATTTCTCCAAATCGATTAGAAATTAAGCAATAAAACTTTTTGAGGTTATAAAGGAACATTTGAGATTAGGTTGTACCAAATTTTAAGGTTCCATGACAAGCAGTTCATTTTATATGGACTTTTAAAAATCATCAATTTCGTTAGACATTTCTTGGGAACGATTAAAGAAAAAAATTATTTTCCCCCAAACGATTAGAAATGAAGCAATAAAACTTTTTGAGGTTATAAAGGAACGTTTGAGATTAGGTTGTACCAAATTTAAAGATTCCATGACAAGCAGTTCATTTTATATGGACTTTTAAAAATCACGAATTTAGTTTAACGTTTCTTGGAAGTGATTAAAGAAAAAAAATGATTTTTCCAAAACGACTAAAAATTAAGCAATAAAACTTTTTGAGGTTATAAAGGAACTTTGAGATTAGGTTGTAACAAATTTAAAGATTCCATGACAAACAGTACCCTGATAGATAACATTACCAAATTTCATCGTGCGGTCCAATGCTCTTAATGAACATCAATACCTTGCTCGGTGAAAACTCATTCAGATCCTTTGGAGAGATAAAGTGCGACCCAACAATCGACAAGTTGAGTTGAGCCCTTAAATGGGCAGTGCCCAGTAAAGACACCCATTAGAACTTTAATGCTGCTATGAGCAAGTCCCAAAATATTCCCAAGTTTGACAGTGGCGATGTTAATCAACAACTTAGCGTGTCTCATTCCAAGAGAGTAATTAGTAGGCGAAGTCTCTCTTCGCAAATGATATACCAACTGCTGGCTCTGGCCTCACCTACGGTTTAGCCCTCTCGTGCTAGCTCATCTGCCGCTTCATTGCCAGCAACTCCAAAGTGACCTGGGACCCAGATCAGAAAACTCTATTATCATAACTCGGTGTGTTTAAAGTTCTTTTACAGTCATTAACCAGAGCCGACACCGTGTTCATTGCCTGTAGTGTCTGGAGAGCGGCTTGACTGTCTGAGAAAAATTGTACTGTCATGTTCTTCACCCTTCTTTCAAGAAGGATTCTAGCACCCATCTCAATAGTCCTCTTCATGTAACACTGATTTCCGTCCGATTTCAATTTTATCCGTACTATCAAAAGCTCTTGAACGCTTAGTTTATTTACAGGTTCAAGGATTTCTAGAGAGGTTTAATTTACACAATGAGTTGCAATCGGGTTTTCGTAGTAGGCATAGTACAACTACTGCCCTCATTAAAGTTACTGATGATATTATATATGCCTGCGACAACAAATGTGTTACTGTGCTAGTACTGCTCGATTTCAGCAAGGCTTTTGATTCTGTCGACCAGAGCCTTCTTTTGGCGTCTCTTTCTGCCTACGGATTCACTCCCTCCTGTGTTTCTTGGTTTCAATCTTACCTTTCAAATCGCTCCTTGTGCGTAGGCGCTAACTCTTCACTTTCTTCTGCTTGTGCAATCAAATGTGGTGTTCCTCAGGGCAGTGTATTGGGTCCGTTACTTTTTTCTTTCTTTGTTAATAGTGTTTCTAATTATATCTCGTGTAATTATCATTTGTATGCTGACGACCTCCAGATATATGCTACTAGAACTGTTGCTGAATTTTCGGAAGCTATTGTGCGACTTAATAATGATATTGTGTTTGGAACTCGTCAATTACTTGGTAAGATTAATCCAGCTATCTGCAGTGATCTGATGCTGGATGGAAATGTCATACGGTTTTCTGACACAGTTAAAAATCTTGGAGTCCTTATGGATTCTGCACTGTGTTGGAAACCGCAAATTCAACATGTTTGCAGAAACGTTTATGCTTGCTTTCATTTTTTAAAAAGACTTCGCTGCTCTCTTCCTCCGGTGGTCCGCCGTTATCTTTGCTACTCACTTATATTTCCTCACTTCGACTATGCGGACGCGGTTTATCCCGATCTCTCGGTGACTCTTCTAAGTAAATTGCAGCGGCTACAAAATAATTGTATCCGGTTCATATTTGACCTAAATAGATTTGAACATGTAACGCCGCATCGCAATTACATTCAGATGTTAACCTGTGAGGGACGTTTATTAACCATTTTATTTAAAATCCTTCATAATTGCACCCCAAAGTACTTATCAGATAGGTTCCAGCAATTATCAACTCACGAGCTTGTTACTCATTCACGTTCTGATACTATTCTTACTTTTTTTGTTCATAGCACTGAAATTTATCACAGATCATTTACAGTACAGTTGATTGCGCTGTGGAATGGACTGCCTTCTGAAATTCGGAATATTTCTAACATTGTTAATTTTAGACATGTTTTAAAGAGCCACTTGCTTGCCCTTCAACTGGTTGTTTCCTGATTCTTTGTTCTTTTCCTCTCTTCAATTGCTCTCACTTGTTGGCAACTGATATCTGGCAGATTCTTTTGTTCTCTTTTGTTTTTCTCTTTTTCTTGCTTAATCTTATTTGGTGATAAATGTTAATAATATCTAATTATCACTACTTGCCATATTCAGTAAATATTATTTTTGTTTGTTCTGTTGGGTCATTTGGCAGAGAACGCTTGTGCGATAAAATGATCCATTTGCTGATACTGCTCATACTTCTTATATTGTTTAAGTTTAAATTTATCCATTGCTCGACTAACAATCGACAATGGGATTTTATGTATATATTTTTGTTCTTATTCTTTTTTTTTATTGTTTTTTCTTCTTGTGTACCTTATGTAATTTTGTATTCTCCAACCATTTTGGGAGGAATGCGGGGGGGCGTAAAGTCTGAAATTGCAATAGTTATAAACTAGACTTCAGCAAAAAACAGGAATTACATTGTTCAAAGTCCACATGAAGTCTGAAATTACTGTTCAGAGAAAACAAAAAATTGATTATAAACCAAACATGATTTTTCATGGCAATACTTATGTGTTCAATAAAAGAATGCGAAGAATATGAACAAGAAACCAATGGACTTGTCTTGTTATTGCACAGGACAGGAAATCACCAATACGGAAACTTTGCCAATGCAGGATAAGCACAAAAGCAAAGTAACAGCTGCAGAAATGAGGTACCGGGTGGTACAAGATCCGTATAGATAATAAGAGGCTCCCAAAAAGATGATGGTCTATCCCCCCAGAAAGAAGTAGCTGTCAGTATCAAGAACAAAACATACATAACGTTGGCAGAAGACTAGATACTGCTTCTAAGAAAGTAAATACTGCTTTCTGAAGACTAGATACTGCCGACAAGTCTAAATACAGCGTCTGAAACACTAAATACTGGTTTCTAAAGACTAAAATTGCTTTATGGAGACTAGATACTGCTGACAGGTCTAAGTACTGCAAAAGAAAAATAAAATATTTTGGAGAAAACATACATAACTTTGGCAGAAGACTATATACTGCTTCTAGAAGACTAAATACTGCTTTCTGAAGACTAGATACTGCCGACAGGTTTAAATATAGCGTCTGGAACGCTAAATACTGCTTTCTAAAGACTAAAATTGCTTTGTGCAGACTAAATACTGCTTTCTGAAAACTAGCTACTGCTGACTGGTCTAAGTACTGCAAAAGAACGATAAGATATTTTGGAGAAAACATACATAACTTTGGCAGAAGACTATATACTGCTTCTAGAAGACTAAATACTGCTTTCTGAAGACTAGATACTTCCGACAGGTCTAAATACAGCGTCTGGAACACTAAATACTGCCTTCTAAAGACTAAAATTGCTTTGTGGAGACTAAATACTGCTTTCTGAAGACTAGCTACTGCTGACAGATCTAAATAGTGCTAAAGAAAGATAAGATATTGTTGGAGAAAACATAAAAAATGCGCCGGTGCCCCCTTTTAGGAGGAGCCCGGGTGCAGTGCACCCCTTGCACCCCCCGGTAGCGCCGCCTATGTTCTCATTTGTGGCAATAAATACGTACCCAGGCTGTAAGCTTGTTTAATCCGAAATTTCTGGCTGTTTTCGATCCAGGACTACCGTTTAGGCAGTACAATCTGGTATCAGTCATTAATCACTGGTAGTGATCTCATCAAATCTTACGGCATTGATAGCACAATATCAGTGCTTATGGTGTCTTTCTCAGTAGCCTGTAAATGGTAATTCTAGCTACTTTCTTTGTATGCAAATACAAAAGAGATGGAGTTGTGCTTATCGCACCAGAGATTGCTAACCCAGCTACTCGTGGAATTCGTGAAAGTTTAATAAGATGTACTTAGATTACATAAAATTTGTTGTTACATGAACGGGTTTTATGACAAAAAANAAATACTGCTTTCTGAAAACTAGCTACTGCTGACTGGTCTAAGTACTGCAAAAGAAAGATAAGATATTTTGGAGAAAACATACATAACTTTGGCAGAAGACTATATACTGCTTCTAGAAGACTAAATACTGCTTTCTGAAGACTAGATACTTCCGACAGGTCTAAATACAGCATCTGGAACACTAAATACTGCCTTCTAAAGACTAAAATTGCTTTGTGGAGACTAAATACTGCTTTCTGAAGACTAACTACTGCTGACAGGTCTAAATACTGCTAAAGAAAGATAAGATATTGTTGGAGAAAACATTAAAAAGGCGCCGGTGCCCCCTTTTAGGCGGCGCCCGGGTGCAGTGCACCCCTTGCACACCTCGGTATCGCCGCCTCTGTTCTCATTTGTGGCAATAAATGGTAAATAAAAAAAATAAAAATAAATAGCAAATACTTCCGCCTGGAATACAATATAGTACGTACCCAATCTGTAAGCTTGCTTAATCCGAAGTTTCTGGCTGTTTTCGATCCAGGACTACCGTTTAGGCAGTACAATCTGGTATCAGTCATTAATCACTGGTAGCGATCTCATCAAATCTTAGGGCATTGATAGCACAATATCAGTGCTTATAGTGTCTTTCTCAGTAGCCTGTAAATGGTAATTCTAGCTACTTTCTTTGTATGCAAATACAAAAGAGATGGCGTTGTGCTTATTGCACCAGAGATTGCTAATCCAGCTACTCGTGGAATTCGTGAAAGTTTAATAAGATGTACTCAGATTATATAAAATTTTATGTTACATGAACGGGTTTTATGACAAAAAATTTTAAGAACCACCGATTCGAAACTGAGGTTTGTTGACAATAGCATTAAAGACAAAAATAGCTTTATCCAATTAATTGATATCGAAGGAATTAAGACATAAAACTTTTTGAGGTTATGAAAGAACGTTTTTGTGGTTAGGTTATTCCAAAGTTTAAGTTTCTACCTCTCAATCCCACCTCGTAGCCAATTTAAGATCAAACCCCAGTAGTCACAGGTTTTTCATTCTTTTAAACTCTTTTTTTATTATCTGCTTTATAGTGTCTCATCAAAAAATATTAATAACTTAAAAATTTGTTGAATCACCACGACTCCAAATAAAATGATGAGACCAATGAGTAGAATTTTTCAGGAAATGATGTATATAAAATCGCAAAACTCATTAAACATCGTATTAAAACACAAAAATAGAAAGTTTATCTAAGAGCACTAAAATTAAAAATTTGTTCATTAAACACCAACATTTGCTTTCTCCGAATTAACTAATAAAAAAAATAATTAAAGTTATTACCAAAACCACATCGTAATTTTCAAGGAGGTTTACATAATAAGTTCTCCAACAAAAATAACTTCTGAATTAAACAATTTCTTTACAGCTTCCGGAAATTCGTCGTGGTTAATTTTAACAACTTCATTTTAGTCCATAAATTTTCTAAACGACTTCTCTTTCAATTATTATTTACATAATTTCATAAATCAAACATTTTCACTTAACAAAAAATTTTTATTATTAAATTAACACATTTTTTTCTACGACCTCTTTTCTTATCGTATTTGCGGTCTTCTCTTTAATATCATCGTAAACATTCTTTTACCTTTTATAAGCCGAAGGTAACCTTCCAAGGTTGAAACTCAAAGTTGAAATTCTTTCAATATCACAATAAAATGAAATAAAAAGGAAAGAACGAGTTTTCCCGACCTCGTTGGTTCGTCTTCTTTCGAATAAATACACACAGCACGCGTTAAATGTAAACCCGCATGGATTTCTCCGCTTCCTGTGTCCAACAACAACGTGAATCTCTTGCTCTGTAGCTGTAGAGTCAGTTGGCCGAGTTACACCGAAGACGTGGCACGAAACTTTTTTTTAAAATCTTTTTTAAACAACGCGAATCTAAAAATATATAAATTGATTTTGATCTGGATTAATTAAAGGAAGTTGATGCCGATTTCGTAAAATTAACGTTTCAAAACGCTCCGGAATAGAAAAGGTGAAAAAGTGAAACCGTCTTAAAAGAGATCTCTAAAAGATGTTTTTTTAAAATTTTTTTTTATTTAAAAGTGGGTAAGAATGATTTAGGTTGTTGTTATTATTGTTTATTTTTTTAAAATTAATTGTTAGTCATCATTATGCATTAAGTATAATCTAAACATTAAGCACTTAAGTATTATGTGTGTCAAGTTCGTATTCCCATAAAAAAATATACGGCTTAAGAAGTGAATGTCGTTATTAACTCAAGTAACGTGTTTGAAATCGATATAAGAGATAGTCAAGTTATTTATAACATTTGAAAAAGAATTTGTGATATATATATTTTTTTTAATTATGAGAAAATATTAACGATGTTTTAAAAGTTAAAATTATAGGCATCGAAGTGTCCAATTAGTTCTTTTCTATAAACACTTTACAAAGCGACTTCGCAAGCGTTTCTCTTTGGTGCGAGAAGTTCGCGGCGCGCAATTTGCCTTAAACGCAAGCATTACCGTGAAGAATGGTTTATACGCGAGAGAGCTATTGTTCAAATTGAGAAATGCCGTCGTGGTCGTTAAAAAATCGGCGTCTTCTTGGGTGAAATCGACATCAAGATGATTCCGTTTCGCTTCTTTAACTAGCTCTGCTCGTCTCTACTAAAAGGAATTGTTACACGACCCGGATTTAAAAAGAACGTTTCACTCCGATAAAAACGTTTCCGTTCATCTTATTTTTATCACTACATATTTATTAACAAATTTACCATAAACGTGTATGAAAAATAATTTTTAATAACAAACATCAAGGAAAATTAGAAATGTCCGGTTTATTTCGTAAAGTTAAATTTTTTCCTCATTTATTTTCAAGTTGAATGAATACTGCCTTTGCTTAATAGCACATGGGTCATGTCAGTTGTCTTTTTGAACCACGGTATTCTTCCTTTCTTGGCTGGCGTGACACTTAGCACGGAACAATTTCTTTTATTATAACCTTTTATAACAGACGCGCTAGAAATACTTATTGAGTGAATAACCCACAATTTGTTAATATCCTAAAGACAATAATAAACTTTTTGTTTAATGCTTAGAATGTTACAGCTGATTTTGGCACTCTTCAATTGCAGCAATGGTGAATAACGCATATGCGTGTTTTCACACCCCATAGCAAGCTTTAAAGTGTAGGAACTTTAAAGCTTGCTGTGGGGTGCATCGACAAAAGAAATTAATTTTGAACATAAGGAGCTTGTAGCCTCGTCTGTTTTGATCACTTCTTTCACTGCTTTTTGTTCAAGTCACTGGATATTCGGCATCCCCTTCGGTCGGATATCCGGTTATCCGACCATTTCTGAAGTGCACCAGAAACTATATTGCCACATTATTGCAATATTTGAATAAAAATGAAATTAATAAGAAAGCTGATAAGATTTGTCAACTTATTTTGATCCAAGATACAAAATGAACTTTTTTGATGCTGATTTAACTAACGAATCAACTCTAAAAAGAGGATACTATAATTATTAATTTAAAATTTGTTTTCTCAAAAAAGAAAAGTAATTTTGCAAAACGGGTTGGTTCATTGGAGAGAGGACACTTTTATTAACACTTTGGGAAATTTTCATATTCATGTTCCACGAAATGGATTTTATACGAATTTTTAAAACTTAATCGGCGAAAATTGCAAAGTTCGAAAAAATTGTCGATTATTTCAAAAATTTATTTCTCAAGAACTAAAAGTGATTTTTCAAAACGGCTTTTTGCATTAAAAAGAGGATACTTTAATTAATAATTGGTGATATTTCCACAAGGATCCTTCAAGAAATTAATTTTATAGCGAATTTTGAAAATTATCGATGAAAATTGCAACATCGAAAATTTTATCAAAACTTCAAATATTGTTTTCTCAAAAACTAAAAGTTATTTTTCAAAACGGGTTTGTTCATTTGAAAGAGGACACTCTTATTAACACTTTGGGAAATTTTCATACTCATATTCCAAGAAATGGATTTTATACGAATTTTTAAAACTTAATTGGCGAAAATTGCAAAATTCGAAAAAATTGTCAATTATTTCAAAAATTTATTTCTTAAAAACTAAAAGCGATTTTTCAAAACGACTTGTTACATTAAAAAGATGATACTTTAATTAATAATTGGTGATATTTCCACAAGGATCCTTCAAGAAATTAATTTTATAGCGAATTTTGAAAGTTATCGATGAAAATTGCAACATCGAAAATTTTATCAAAACTTCAAATATTGTTTTCTCAAAAACTAAAAGTTATTTTTCAAAACATGTTGGTTCATTGGAAAGAGGACACTTTTATTAACATTTTGGAAAATTTTCATACTCATATTCCAAGAAATGGATTTTATACGAATTTTTAAAGCTTAATCGGCAAAAATTATAAAATTCGAATAAATTGTCGATCATTTCAAAAATTTATTTCTTAAAAACTAAAAGCGATATTTAAAATCGGCTTTTTGCGTTAAAAAGAGGATACTTTAATTAATAATCGAAAGTGATAACAGTGACAGTTCTGTTAGTAATGAATGCGATGATGAATTACAAGCGAAGAGAAAAAAACTAGATGAAACTGCAACAAGAGATTTTATATATCGTATTGGGATTGTTACAATGAGGTTGCTAATGACAAACCCGATATAAATAAAGTTGTATTCAATGAAAAAAGTCCTATTGGGGTTGNATCCTTCAAAAAATTAATTTTGTAGCGAATTTTGAAAATTATCGATGAAAATTGCAACATCGAAAATTTGATCAAAACTTCAAATATTGTTTTCTCAAATACTAAAAGTTATTTTTCAAAACGTGTTAGTTCATTGGAAAGAGGACACTTTTATTAACATTTTGGGAAATGTTCATACTCATATTCCAAGAAATGGATTTTATACGAATTTTTAAAACTTAATAGGCGAAAATTGCAAAATTCGAAAAAAAATTGTCGATTATTTCAAAAATTTATTTCTCAAGAACTAAAAGTGATTTTTCAAAACGGCTTTTTGCATTAAAAAGAGGATATTTTAATTAATAATTGGTGATATTTCCACAAGGATCCTTCAAGAAATTAATTTTATAGCGAATTTTGAAAATTATCGATGAAAATTGCAACATCGAAAATTTTATCAAAACTTCAAATATTGTTTTCTCAAAAACTAAAAGTTATTTTTCAAAACGTGTTGGTTCATTGGAAAGAGGACACTTTTATTAACATTTTGGGAAATTTTCATACTCATATTCCAAGAAATCGATTTTATACGAATTTTTAAGACTTAATCGGCGAAAGTTGCTAAATTCGAAAAAATTGTCGGTCATTTCAAAAATTTATTTCTTAAAAACTAAAAGCGATTTTTCAAAACGGCTTGTTGCATTATAAAGAGGATACTATAATTAATAATTGGTGATATTTCCACAAGGACCCTTCAAGAAATGAATTTTATAGCGAATTTTTAAAGTTATCGATGAAAATTGCAACATCGAAAATTTTATGAAAACTTCAAATATTGTTTTCTCAAAAACTAAAACTTATTTTTCAAAACGGGTTGGTTCATTGGAAAGAGAACACTTTTATTAACACTTCGGGAAATTTTCACACTCATATGCCAAGAAATGGATTTTATACGAATTTTTAAAACTTTATAGACGAAAATTGCAAAATTCGAAAAAATTGTCGAACATTCCACAAACTTATTTCATAAAAACTAAAAGCGATTTTTCAAAACGACTTGTTGCATTAAAAAGAGGATACTATAATTAATAATTGGTGATATTTCCACAAGGATCCTTCAAGAAATTAATTTTATAGCGAATTTTGAAAATTATCGATGAAAATTGCAACATCGAAAATTTTATCAAAACTTCAAATATTGTTTTCTCAAAAACTAAAACTTATTTTTCAAAACGTGTTAGTTCATTAGAAAGAGGTCACTTTTATTGACGTTTTGGGAAATTTTCATACTCATATTCCAAGAAATGGATTTTATACGAATTTTTAAAACTTAATAGGCGAAAATTGCAAAATTTCAAAAAATTCTCGATCATTTCAAAAATTTATTTCTTAAAAACTAAAAGCGATATTTCAAATCGGCTTTTTCGTTAAAAGGAGCATACTTTAATTAATAATCGAAAATGATAGCAGCGACAGTTCTGTTAGTAATGAATGTGATGATGAATTACAAGCGAAGAGAAAAAAACTAGATGAAACTGCAACAAGAGATTTTATATATCGTATTGGGATTGTTACAATGAGGTTGCTAATGACAAACCCGATATAAATAAAGTTGTATTAAATGAAAAAAGTCCTATTGGGGTTGAACTTGAGTATTATCTACAGTATCCAACACCAAAAGAGTAGGTTTTTAATATTCGGCCAAATCCTGATATTTGGTAACTATCCGGTATTCGGCCAGATTTTAAAAAATGATCGGATAGGTCGTATACCGGATAGTTGCCAAATATCCGTTCCACCACTAATTAACACCAGCTCTAAAAGGTAACGCAGCTTCTTCGGCAGCATTATCAAAAATTAAAGCAAGAAATTGACGAAAATAGTAAGAAATAAACACGCATTAGCGTTATTCACCATTGCTGAAATTGAAGAGTGCTAAAATGGGGAAAACACTTACAGAAATATTGGCAAAGGGTAGGCCTTTCAAATAAAAAAAAACCTTATTCAAATCGAGAAATACATTCAAAAGTTATTGCAGTTTGAAACTGGTTATCATTTTAGGTGATGCGTTTGTTATGACACTGAGTGTAGTTAAATACAAGATGATTAGTCACTTTTAAGTATTTCCCCTGAAGAGCTGCTGACCTCTAAAGATGGCAAAAAATTTAGATTTCAACTGTAAACTTTTTTTTGTAATAAAGATACAAACAACTGATAATTTTTACTGAGAATTTTTATACGAAGATGGTACATAAACATTATAAAAACATCTTGTGTAACTATTTTGAATCATTTTGCCTCTTTAAAATTCCTCGAAAAATGAATGGTTTTTAAGAAATAAAATTTTAAACAATCTTTTAACGATTAATTTGTAAGGATTCTTAATTAAAAGTTGGGATGATTTTTTTTGACGTTAAACTGTCAATGATATTCTGGCTATTTTTTGGTTCTAACGTTCTAAACATCGTTTAGAGCTGCTTTCTTGCCTAATAATTTCGATCCGCGGATGACACATACATAGTTTTTATAACAAATTCCTGCAAGTCGCCAGAATCTAAAATACTTATGGTACCAGATCTTATGGCGCCCAATTTTTTCCATGAGTGTGACCACCTCATCAAGTCCTGAATCATCCCGTTTCGTTTAGTAGTGAATACTAACTTTTCTAAATGCCGTTCTGCTGGAACTTTACCAAAAAAAAATGTTCCACAATGGTTATGCCATACAGTACAATATTAAATCGAACATTCGAGCAAAGTTCGATTGGTCGTGATGGATCAGTTCGTTTGCTTGCTATATTGCCGAACTTATCAAGCCTTGACTTTTATTTTTGGGATCATATAAAAAGCAGGTATATAGAACCCTACTGGATACTGATAAAGAACGCATAACTCATATTGCTGTAGCTACCAAGTATATAAAATTCTCAGTAAAAACTTGTTAATTGTAAATATGTTTAATAACTTATCATTATAAAGGCGTATTTTCTCAGAATAGGTGAATATATTGACAACATATTGATTCAAATAAGAAAGAGACCTTAATTTTCGGCAAAAACCTCCCTGTATAAAATGTACAACAGCAATATTTGTAAAAATGCAACGGTATTTGGAAAGTTCATACTAACGGTGAAGTGAAATTTTTGAACTGATATTTTTATTATATCAGTCAAAACGGCGTTGTTATAGATTCTATTATCCTAATCTTCAGATGCTGCTAGAAGCACCCAAGCTATTTACAATCGTCAAAATCCCATTCATTTCTGTCTTCTGGGTATTCAACTCAATTTTGCAAATTCTGTGTTACTAATTCGGCATATTAAGCGTATCCTTTCGTTTTGGCAAGTACACCCAGAAACTTCCATTTAATTTAACCACTATCCATATCATCTGAAAAATGAACAAGCTTCTGTATGCTACACGAAGAGGGTGTTAAAGCAATGTGATTCTTGCCCAGAGATCTGAATGTAAGATAAAGATCAATTCCAAGTAAGCAAGGACAAGATTCGTGTTATCGCCTGTAGTGGTTAGGAAATAGGTGAATTGCTTTTTGGAATATCAAGCGATAGCTATAGCCTATATTATAGCCTGCATAGTCTCGTGTAAGCAAACCAATCTCATTTACCAGCAATACGTCTGTGTCAATACAAACTGGGTTATGACCATTTATTGTGTTGAGGTGAACGTTTTGCAACCCTACTGGTTTTGGTTTTGACCAACAGAAATACACACAAATAGCCTTTTGTGATCTCAGCAAGGCTTTTGATGTGGTACACCACAGAATTTTAAGAGAAAAATTACATAAATATGGCTTCAAAGCTACTGTATATAATTTATTAGCCTCTTACCTGGATCAGAGAGAACAAGTGTATTGGAAAGGAATACACTCAGAATGGAAATCTGTGGGGACGGGTGTACCTCAGGGTTCTGTGCTTGGGCCTATACTTTTTCTGATATATACAGTGTGTCCCCGGATTGTGTCCCCGTAAGGTATAATTGACGATAAATTTTTGAATTCAAATTCCATCTTCTGCAATTAAAGTCTGGATGTCATAAAACGAAATATAACCAAGTTTTACGTCAAATGTCCTCAAAATACCAAAGTTAACGCAAGAAGTTATAGAATCGTTGCAGGTGAAGTGGTCTTTCTGAGCAATGTACAACAAAAGTTGATTAAGATAAAATGTTTGTTATGTTAAATTATAGCGATATGCCGAATTTTATTAATTTAGGATATAAAAGCAAACTGCAGATTTTTAAATCATGATTAACAAAACATTTTCGATCTAAACTAAATTAACATAAAAGCTTATGCAATGATATCACCAATACTAACACATAATTCAGCCCTTTTCCGACATTGTTTATAACTTTTTCTAATATGGTCCAACGGAATTTCTCTTATCACAGTTTCAATTTTTTGTTTTAAATGATATAAATTGTTATTAAAATTTTCAGTGTACACTTTTTGTTTTACTCCTTGGACTCCTTGACTCCTTGGCGGCCATGGTTGCGGACCATATCAACCAACCCATTTTTTTCAAATAACATATTTAAATAATTTCTAATTAAAATGGTCGAATGTGGGCCGCAACCATCTTGTTGAAAATATAATTTATTGCGTTTTTCTAAAAGCACGCCGTGAAGATAATTAAATAAACAATTTTCTAATATTTGCAAATATCGGTATTGATTCAAATTGCCGCTTATAAAGTAAGGTCCAATAACACAGTCCCACGAAACACCAGGAATACTGGTCTTTGACCAGAATCGACAATGTTGTGATATAACCATTCCATTAGTAATGAACGATGCTTCGTCCGAAAATATTAAGTTTTTTAAAAAGTTCTGTCTTTCAAAATTTTGTATCTAACAACATCTAAAATCTTTTTTTCCTTCCTTTTATTTTCCACATTGCCCATTTCCGAAATTTTTTTAACGACTCTCTTAATTGTTTTTTTAACTACTAAAAATCCAAATTTTTCCTCAAATTGCCTCAATTTATCTTCAATTAATATTTGACAATAGACTAAAGCTAAGCTATCAAATGTTAATTGTTAGTTCACTCAGATCTCTCTGTCTATTGTAAAACGGAATATTAAAAAAAATGTTCAAGAAAAAATTCATTTTTTCTTTTATATGCTAAATTAATAAAATTCGGCATATCGCTATAATTTAACATAACAAACATTTTATCTTAATCAACTTTTGTTGTACATTGCTCAGAAAGACCACTTTACCTGCAACGGTTAACAAACTTCTTGCGTTAACTTTGGTACTTTGAGGACATTTGACGTAAAACTTGGTTATATTTCGTTTTGTGACATCCAGACTTTAATTGCAAAAGATGAAATTTGAATTCAAAAATTTATCGCCAATTATACCTTACGGGGACACACTGTATAAACGATCTGCCAGAAAATGTGAAGGCACTTTCCATTTGTCTCTATGCAGATGACACGTCTGTTATCAACCAAGGAAATGATATTCAGCAACTTAAAAATAAAACGCAAGCATCATTAGCCGATGCAAAAAAATGGTTTGACATGAACTAAATTAAATGCAGATAAAACCAAAATACTAACTTTTTCTACAAAAAGAGACAAAGACACTGAAATTCAAAAGATAAATTTTCTAGGCATTATGAATGAGGCATTATGAGGCTCTCCGAAACTTTAACGTGGTCGGACCATGTAACAAATTTAAAAAGTAAATTATCAAATTCAATATACTGTATAAAGGTTATATCTAAAAATCTATCGACAAATGAAACAAAAAGAGTCTACTTCGCTTACTTTCACAGCATGGCAACGTATGGCATATCTATCTGAGGAGGGTCAAATGATATGTACGACATATTTAAAATGCAAAAGAAAGTGATACGGATCTTGTCTAGGCTTGACTATATTGGAAGCTGCCGAACAGTTTTTAAAACCTTAAAAATACTAACTATCCCAGGTTGTTTCATATTTACCTGCCTAGTTAATGTTCATACGAAGAAAGACACATTCCCAAAGAACGAAGATCTACATATCTACAACACGCGCCATGGAAGTAGTCTGTACCATATCACAGAATCAAAAAATCCCAGAATACTTTCAACTATATATCGGTCAAATTGTACAATGCAATGCCATCAAAAATAAAAAAGTCAATAAAATTATTGTTATTTAACTGTGGGGGAGTAAATTTTTATTTTCTTCTACCCACACAACGAAGTAATCCCGGATGCCTGAAGTAACATGTCACCTAGAAAGTTTAAGAAATGGGCTAGAATACAAGTAGGTATCTGGGGTTCATGTGCTAAAACGCTGAATGTTGGAACAATGGGAATAGAGTTAGTCTCATCACAAAATCGGAAGAGGTTAAAAGATGTGCTCGATACTCCACTGATAGTGGCAGTGCAGGAAAACCCAACTGGTGTGTGTATGTATATCATAGGGTATGTACTCTTTCATTCTTCTTGCAATGGAAACTGTATCTCTTATCTTGACCTGGAAGTATTTATTTTTCAAAAAGAAAGCCGTTAGTTTTACCCACTTTTTATCTAGGTATGTATGTTCGACCATCTTAACCAGTAAGTCATCTTTCCAGATAAAATCATGACATCTAATAGAACTGTAATAGTATTTATTCTGGTCAAGTTCCAACTTGCTATTTAGATTCGCAATGCAGCTTTTCTACGATCCTTAAATAAAAATTATTTTTTTTAGAACTAGACCTTTTTTCATGTCGCTCCAACATAGTTCTTTCCGTTACGTTCAACAACCCCGTCAGAATCCTACATCTTATTCTCTCTACTAACATGCTTTGAGGTCCAATGCCACAACATCAATCCCACACCGAACAATATCAATTGATCCAGTCTTATTAAGGATAAGTGATATGACATATCTTTTGCTGCAGTTAACAATTCTTCACCTAGAGTGTAGGCTTTTCCACACCGGTATTATTAAGCTAGATAAAAAAAAACGTTGTATGAGTTCTTTTTTGAGTAATTCCTGTAAAAGTAGAGATAATTTTCTTTGGTTAATAACTTTTTGAATCTTAGAAGTAGTTTTTTTCAAATTCTTGCAATTTGCATCTTTGACTATCCATCATCAAATTTAATTGCCATTTCATTTCCATAACAAATTTAATGTTTACGTGACTCATAAATTATATTCTTTAATTCCCATCATTCTTTTCCAGAAAGGAATTCCAATTAATTATGGCAAAAAAATCTCGTTTTGCTTAGGTTGGGTCCAAGATTCTTTTTCAATATTATTAAAATTCGTCGAAACTTGTAATTTTAACCAAAATTCATTATTTATTTATAACCCAAAGAAATATTATTCATGAATTAGTAATGCAAAAGCATAAAAATAATTTAATGAGAAATTTGATAAGAAAATGATCACAAATTTGATAATGTCTTTCAATGTAGAATTTTCTTTTAAATCCTCTTTACCATAGAATAATTATCTTTTTTAAATACTTTTTTATGAAGGAATTCCCAATAATGACGTCCATAACGAGAATGAATTAGCATACGTGGGCGAACGCTGCCGTTAAATGCTTTTAAAGGCTAAAAGGAAGAATAATCCCGGATAACCATTGGCATATACAAGGTTATTTACGGAAAGTGGACGATGACCTTGCCACGGGGCCAACACACAACCGTACTCTCTGCTGCTGGTAATCCCACCACCATTCGGCAAAACCAAGAACGTTGCTCGCTGTTCTCCACTCAGCCTTCCTTCCTGTGGTCGGTTCACCTAATGATTCAGTCACTCGGCACATTCCGATTTCATACAAGCAAATTCGTTATTGTGCCATAAATCATTTTAATAAATCAAAAATATTAATCTCAACTTTTGTGATTACTTAAAAACTTTTAGTTTTTTAATTGATAGTGCTTATCTTCCTGTTTACCAGAAAGAAAAGAGGAAGATTGAAATTTAAGTGTCGTTGAATGAGGGTTTTTAAGATAAATTAATCCAGTTGGTAATTAATTAAAGTAAGTAGAGTAAGTTGGTTGGAGAGAGGTTGCTATTCTTAGTATATCGTAGGCTTACACTCCGTGGCATTTATATATAATTATTGTTAGACTTCAACAGGTAGTAAATACTTACTGCACACTCCTTGTTGGTTTGCATTGGTGTTTAAGCAACCTTGTGCCAATAAACCCATGGTCAGCTTCTCATGGAATTCTCGTGGTTTAATAGCTAACCATGGTTAATCAAAAACAATTAAATCAAATTATTTTAATTTACCATCAATATATTAATTAAATAAAACTTTTAATTAATATGTAATGATAGACCACACATGAAGAAAACTAAAAACGTTGCATTACCAATCACCAATACAGTCTAAAAATCCATTGCACATTCAGTAATTCTTCCTTTTTCATTCGGCCATAGGCATTCAACACGTTTTGAAACGCAACGGCATCTAGGCTGCGAAATTCTTGCGCACGTATCCAGTTTCCTAATCCAATTTAATTGTTTTACACAACCAAAAAAAAAATAAATAAATAAATAAAAACAATTTGGAAAATAACAAATTTAAAAAAATTAACATTCTAAGTTAAATTTTCTTTTGTGTGTAAAAGTCACGTAGATCAATTCTTGTGTAACACCCTCGTATAATTTTCCTTTGTCTCCGCGGATTCAATGCGGGTAAATTTAGATTCGGTTAACATTCGATGATTTCACAACAATCGTTTCTGTACTAACTTTATTTTGTTTATTCTTTTTTTTTTTGTTTTTGTTTCAAAGAAATCCACTCTCTTAACATTTCTTTAAATTATACGAGGATAATGTAATAGTGCTGCAGACGTGTGCACTGAAGCGAATCCATAAAAGGTTGACGTCACTTTTATTCTATTGTTCAATTATAAAATGTATTTCATATTCAAAACATATTAAAATTCTAATTAGCTCTATACATACAGATTTCTCATACATTTCATTTAAAGACATTTTATTTAAAGAGAAATAGCAATGCAATACTTTAAAAGTCTTTCCGTTCTGAAAATACAGTTCATTGCTTGGTAAGCCTAAGCAAGCTTCTTGTATTAATTCTTAGATAAACACGTTTGTATACATAAGCAACTAAATTTGAGCCGTTTATTAAGCTTTGCGTCGTTTTCTTTTGGCAAATCTTTCGGTTGTTCTAGGTTGCCCGTTGTCGACTGATGTTGCTGGCTTAGTCTTTGCTAAAATGTTTTTCAGTTCATTTAGCAATTGAATAAGAGATCTTTTCAATTGCTCGGGGGCTAAGCTTAAAGATAACTTCTTTACATAGTCTCCTTTTGAGTTATATTCGTTGCCATGGCCCAAAGAAATAATTGGACCGCGTTATACATCACTTGACCAAGCGATATTTTATCGTTTTTTAAAGATTTTTATGCTGTCTGGTAGGTAAAGGTGTAACTTATCTTAGAAAAAATGCAGAATACCGAAAGACCTATAATAGTATTTGTTTTAAAGGATAAAGCTAAGCGCCAATCACCTTATACGATATTAGATACACCAAAAAATTCTACAATAGAAAAAATAGGTGAACCTACAATTTCGGGACAGTGTGGTTTTCTGGATGTTAGCATAAAATTAAAAGTTTATGTCTTTTATTTTATATAGAATTTAAGGGCTAAACATTCGGGTTTAGTCGTGAAAAAACTTTCAGTTGTCAATGTCACCTTTAATTTTATTATTATATTCGTAATCTTCATAAACTAACCTTTAAAGTGAGTCCAAACTTGACGCATTTATCTCAAAAAACCAGAANGCTAAAATGTTTTTCAGTTCATTTAGCAATTGAATAAGAGATCTTTTCAATTGCTCGGGGGCTAAGCTTAAAGATAACTTCTTTACATAGTCTCCTTTTGAGTTATATTCGTTGCCATGGCCCAAAGAAATAATTGGACCGCGTTATACATCACTTAACTAAACGATATTCTATCACTTTTAGAGATTTTCTGGTAAGTAAAGGTGTAACTTATCTTAGAAAAAATGCAGAATACCGAAAGACCTAAAATAGTATTTGTTTTAAAGGATAAAGCTAAGCGCCAATCACGTTATACGATATTAGATACACCAAAAAATTCTACAATAGAAAAAATAGGTGAACCTACAATTTCGGGACAGTGTCGTTTTCTGGATGTTAGTATAAAATTAAAAAGTTTATGTCTTTTATTTTATATAGAATTTAAGGGCTAAACATTCGGGTTTGGTCGTGAAAAACCTTTCAATTGTCAGTGTCAACTTTAATTTGATTATTATATTCGTAATCTTCATAAAATAACCTTTAAAGTGAGCCCAAACTTGACGCATTTATCTCAAAAAACCAAAAAGTTCGAATTTTCAACTTTTAATTTTAACATTTGTCAACTTCATAAAAAATCTTTTAAAATGAGTCCAAACTCGACATATTTACCTTTAATATTAATGGAAAACAATCACTTCCGGTTTGAAACGTCAATGTCAATTTTGACATATTTGACATCTGCATTAAAAAACCTTTAAAATGAGTCCAAAGATGACGCACTTATCTCAAAAAACAAAAAAGTTAGAATAAAAAAACATGAAACCCGAAGTTAGCAACAATAAAGATAGCAATTTAATTTTTAAATATTAATACCAACCTTAATTTTTTTTTTTTTTTGTAGCAAATATTAAGACATTTTATAAAAATTAAGAATATGTCAAAATGACATTGACATTTCAGACCGGAAGTTGCTGATATCTCGAGTAATATTGGAATTAAACGTATCATCTTTGGACTCATTTTAAAGAATTTTTCACGACGATTACAAAATTGTCAAAATTGACGTTGACATTTTTAACCGGAAGTTGACCATAACTTCATTAATATTGAAGATAAATATGTCGTGTTTGTACTCATTTTAAAGAATTTTTAATGAAGATTACAAATATGTCAAAATTGAGGTTGACATTTTAAACCTGTAGTTAGCTATCATATAATAGAAGTTTTATAACTCAAATTAATCTAGTGTTAGTCACTTTTCCGCATTTTCTTTTTATTTTTAACGTGTTTTTTGGGTTGCTATATTCGCATTTATCTCAAAAAACCAAAAAGTTCGAACTTTCAACTTTTAATTTTAACATTTGTCAACTTCATAAAAAATCTTTTAAAATGAGTCCAAACTCGACATATTTACCTTTAATATTAATGGAAATACAATCACTTCCGGTTTGAAACGTCAACGTCAATTTTGACATATTTGTCATCTTCATTAAAAAACCTTTAAAATGAGTCCAAACATGACGCACTTATCTCAAAAAACAAAAAAGTTAGAATAAAAAACATTAAACCCGAAGTTAGCAACAATGAAGATAGCAATTTAATTTTTAAATATTAATACCAACCTTAATTTTTTATTTTTTTTTACTATTTTTTTTTTTGTAGCAAATATTAAGACATTTTATAAAAATTAAGAATATGTCAAAATGACATTGACATTTCAGACCGGAAGTTGCTGATATCTCGAGTAATATTGGAATTAAACGTATCATCTTTGGACTCATTTTAAAGAATTTTTCACGACGATTACAAAATTGTCAAAATTGACGTTGACATTTTTAACCGGAAGTTGACCATAACTTCATTAATATTGAAGATAAATATGTCGTGTTTGTACTCATTTTAAAGGATTTTTAATGAAGATTACAAATATGTCAAAATTGAGGTTGACATTTTAAACCTGTAGTTAGCTATCATATAATAGAAGTTTTATTACTCAAATTAATCTAGTGTTAGTCACTTTTCCGCATTTTCTTTTTATTTTTAACGTGTTTTTGGGTCACTTCACATTGGTTAAAAAGATCGTCGATTTTTAAGCCACATGATGATTCTTGAATTTTTCACAAGTTTCTTAATATTTCTTTAGTTCTTAAATTTTAAAATGTAAACTTATAACACTTCCTTAATTTCATTTTACAACTTTTTAAACTTTAATTTTGTAAATTAGTAACTAATAATCTGATTTCGACTTTGATAAGTGATCTTTTTTAACATTAAGAAACATTAAGAAACTTATTTGTAAAATGGATACGATGAGAGATGTTAATCTATTTGTAGAGTCTTTGAAGATGGCCAAGCCTCGAGACTGGTTAGACTTAAATTCTATATGAAATAAAAACCAGTTTAAAAGAACAAAATCAAACTGTAGATTATTTTCCTCAAAAATTTTTACACGAATCGTCAGCATTTTATCTCTAGTTTTAGTCATTCAATTTATAACACGATTTACAGAAACACCCTGTATAATCGTAAAACGTAACGAGTGACCAAGCAGCTTCTGTGCTTGTAATAGCTGTCATCAGTGTTCTATGATAAAAGTGGACAGGCACCAAACAATTTTCAATAATTTGAGCCTGTCTATACTGAGAAGTCTTATATTTGTAGCGAGATGAAAACGATGAAACCGTTTTTCTCAACATTATTACGTTTTTATGCCATTATAGTATGTAGCTGAATAGGATTTATTTTGCGTTTTGATGGAGACATTTGTTTCTTCTCTAATTCTTTTACAAGCTTCAAATTTGCAAACAAATAGTGTCTATGATAATATCTTCTACACATCTATAAATTGGCTCAGAAAATTTTATGACAATATTTTATACAGAATTAAATAGTTTGAATAGTCCGTAAGATTGTTGATAGCAACATTTCTCGATGTTAGTGATACAAAAAAAGGTTTTTACGATACATACCATGATTTGCGTCAATCCTCCAGCATATCATTGCGATTACTTCTTCGGTGGTTACTTTTTCTTTTGTACCAGAATCATTAAGTTGTTTTGACGATATATTCTTATTGATTTCTGTAGTTCAAGAGATTTTCTGTAACTCTGCCAATGTAGTTGGCATGAGCTACAATTCTGTTGTCCAAATCCGTATAGCTAGATCTCTATGGACATAGAGAATTTCTTGTATACTTGTTTTGACTCAACATGTCGCAAACTAGTATTAAAACACCTTTTTGGATTAAGAAATGATCCATTAACTCAATGGATCATGTAGTCGCCTCATAAGAAGGCAAAGGTTTCTCCCTCATTATAACATGACGAACCTCTTTGTAGTCGAGTTTCTTTTTCTTCTCATCTAGTGTTAGCCATATTTTGTTTTATAATGCTCAAAACGGTTTCAAGTCTGCAAAACATGTCATATTACTGACAGTTTTAGTTAATAAAGTATTAATACCAAATCACAGCAAGAATTAATTACTTCATATCTAGTTTTAGAAGTGTAAACTTTTGTTTGTGTTTGTTTTATAAATCACAATTTTTTTTTGACTGTTTTATTTGTTTTTGCATAGAATCTATTTTTTCTTGCACCAACAGCTATTGGTAGTGTAGTTTTGCTACAAGTACACTTTACAAAATCTTGTCCTATCCCAAATGAATATTTTGTTGCAGAGTAACGAGATTCTTAATTAAATTAATATCTTAATTTATTTCCATTTCAAGTCAAAATGTTTGGATATAAATATCACATTCAGTTTAGAAAAACTAGTTTAGCCTGAATTGGGGTTTGACATGTAACATATACAAGTCGAAGAACTCATTAAACCTAAGTTCTTGGATATGGATGTATGGGCCATAAGTTTTATATCTGTTGCTCCTAGACCTTGTCCTTTTAAAAATACATAGCCAATTCCCATAAATTATCTACAATTACGTCTATAGAGATTTTTTGCAAAGCTGAGCAATTCTGAGATCTAGCCAATTTCCTTAGTTTTCTCTGCATCATATTCTCCAATTATGTGAGACCTATAATCTTCTTCTCAATCATGACGCTTTTTTGCATCTAATACTTCATAACGATGACAAGTTTGGCGCTGATCTTCTTATGTTTTTTACACATGTATGAAAGCTTCCTTGAACTTGTTTTTATTGCAGAATGACGTATAAAGTTTATACATCTTGGAAATGCTTCGTTTTAAGTCAATGTAAAGTCTCTTGATCAACTTTGCAGTGTAACGGCAATAGATTGTAGGAAAACTTCCAATGTGACAGCTAACTCTTGCAAAATTAATGTCGGGTATTTTGTTTGCAGAGTGTCTTTTTCAATTTTTGTCAAAATTACATCCATTTTTCCGTTAATAACTTTAATCCTACATTTTTCTTAAGAAATAGACTGAGGTGCTTTAGAAAGTTTTAATTTCCTTTTTCCAGTGAAGTACCTTTTTCTAACTTCTCCTCTTCTTCCTCTTATAATAAGCCTCAGCTCTGTCTTTCTTCTAGGTCTAGTGTTAGTTCTAGTTTTACTTGATTTTTTGCAAATTCGAGCTAAGTAAAGGTTTTGACCAATGTCAAAGCTAAATCGTATTCCGTATTTGTATTTCTCTAGATTTGGATTTTTCTTTGATCTTTCCAAATTTCGGGTTGAGTAGACTTTTTGATCAAATTTTTACAGTTCAGAGTCTCGACTGGGATACTGAACTCCTGCTTTCATACTATCTCTTCGGGAAACGTCCAGATTATCTCAGCCTATGTGGTTTTTTCCTTTCTATAGATTTTCGGCAAACTCTGTGCTGGAATTGTGGTCTCTGCGTGCTCTCCGTCTGCCACGCGCCCATCCGAGTATTTGTTGCAACCCACATTTTTGCTGTTATCTTCGCTTCTTATGGGATTTAGCAAAGAGTAGCTACCAATTACTCGAAGAGTTTTCATCACTGGTCTTACAATCGTCTGATAGATAGATCATCATATTATTTCGTGCTCTTTAAACTTATTATGTCATCACATATCGGTGTTTTATCAGATACTTTTTAATCTTTCCTTCAAATCCGACGCAGTAAAGTGGCTATATCGATATCTTTATCATCAATATCTTCATCAGAACAAGAATATGATACAAGAATAGTTTGTTAAGGCCCAGAGTGATACTAGAATTAGTCACAAAAAAAGGGATATTACAGATTTTTTCCTGATGATAGCATAAGGCGAAACCGGTCAAATCTGAAATATTAAAAATATGTTAATACAAAATAAATTTTCTTTTTATTATAGGAGGAAAATATCATGAAGGGTTGGTTTGATGCCTTTAGAAGTAACGGTGGCCCCACTCTCTACAGTTTTAATAATCGAACGGCTGTAACCGGAGATGTTACCCTTATTACTTTCTTATCAATTTTTGTCACTTTATACGTAGCGTTTTTAATCATTTTTCCAGGAATACGAAAGCAGGTGTGTTAAATTATTTTTCTCATAATGACAATGTTTCTAATATAATTTTTTTTAGAGATTTACGACATTTCTCAGCGTTACCTTGAGTTTATTCACCGGGACAACAATTTTAGGTGAGATTGTTATTAACTTGATGGTACCCGCATTTCATTTTAAATTTATAATTTTTTTCTTTGTTACCGTTATCCTTGATAAACCCACACGAATCCGTTTCGAACGAGATTAAAATAGATTAAAATTAATTTACATCTCCTTCTTTAGTGTCACTGTTCGGTTCTGATTGGCACGTGGGCGAAAATGCAATCCACGCACATTATAGAGCGTTTTCGAAAGATGAATTGCGAGCCAATTTGAAAGTCTTGGTAGGACTCCAACATGTTAACGTAACACTTAGAGGTAAACAACAAAAATGTTTTTGCGAAAATTATTACAAATTTATTTGTTTTTATTGCAATTTATAGCGGATAATTCGAGTGTGGACATAGATTTTAACGAAAGATTTTATTTTTATTCTTCATGCCAAATGTACGATAGTTATAAACAAGCTTTATTTAATGGGTTGCCATATCCTATACTTACGGTTGCCGAATATTTTTTAACTGGACAAGAAGGGTTATCTTGGGGCATACAATATCGAACAGCTGGATATTTTGCCATTATTATGTTATGGTAAAAATAATACAAATTAATATAGGAAAATCTCGATATAACGGATTTATATGGGGAAGGGAGTGTTTGTTATAGCCAAAAGTCAATAAAAATATACAAAAACACTTTTTAGTTCTAGGTCTAGTGTTGGTTCTAGTTTTAGGTCAATACGTTTACTTGAATTTGTGCAAATTCCAGCTAACTAGAGATTTTGACCAATTCAATCTGGTATGCATCATATTCTCCATCACCTATACCAGGAAATAATGAGAGAAAATGATTTTTGTAATCTTTTATTTTTATGGAAAGTCACTTCGGTTAGAAATTCTTGGAGATTTAGAGGTTGCAGAATTTCTGATCAACTTAATTAGAGCTGTATCGTAGTCTTCATCATTTTAAACTAGCAAATATGGACAAAAAAATCTTTTGCCATTTCCTATTTACTTTGAAAACCAGTTTTCCCAAATTTCGAAGTAAACAGAATTTGATTAATATAGTTTAAATTGCATCGTATTCCTCATCAAGAGGTGGACAATGGTATAACAATCCAAGAAGATGAGAAAACCACGGAGCCCATATCCATCGATAAGGTTCAAGACGCAATTGCGGCGCTTAAAAACGGGAAGGCACATTGGCATACCAGTGGAAGTGCTGAAAGCTGGAGGTGTAGAGTTGGCAGGAAAAATTTATACACTGCTGCAGAGGGTTTGGAAGAAGAAAGTGTGTTGAGGAATGGAGAAAGACGGTCTTATGCCCCATATATAAGAAAGGATACAAGCTTGCATGTCGAAACTATCATGGCATCGCGCTGCTATGTACGGGGTATAAACTATTCACACATATCCTGAACCAAAGACTGCAACCTTTTGCCGAAAACATCATAGGCGAGTACCAAGCAGGATTTAGAAAAGGAAGATCCACCATACAACAAATCTTTGCCGTTAAGCAGACACTCAATGAATTGTGGACTTTAGGCAGGTTTACGACTCCATTAATAGACAACAGCTGTTTAATGGAAAGCTGAAGGATGGTGCTGAGACGGTGGGGCTTAGGATCAACACGGAGTAGACAAAGTTACTGCTACAGACGAGGAGAAACATCAGTATTGAGATAGCGACAAATGACAACATAGAAATGACACTCTTTATATAGCTTGGGATAGAAATATCTGGGCGGGTTACAGAGAAAGGAGACGTCAGAAGGAGATCAGTCCTGACCAATAGAACGTGTTCTGCATTTACTCCCATATTCAGATCTAGGTATATCCACCGACAAATCAAACTGCCTATATACAAAACAATCATTAGACCGATTGTAAGCTATGGAAGTGAGGCATGGACGCTGACGCAAAAGTCGGCGGAAAGCGCGAATGTCTTCAAGAGAAGGATCTTGAGAAGAATATTTGGGCCAGTTCTGGAATACGATGGATGGAGATTAAGATACAACCGCGAGTTGTATGAGATTTATAAAGACCCGCCACTGGCACAGTTCGTCAGACTCCAACGCCTAAAATGGGCTGGCCATTTTATTGATTAGCTAACCATTGCGTCCTCCCTTAGCTCACTACACCCTCTCAGCATGTGTTCCAGCGTCTCCCAATCCTCTCTACACAGCCTACACTACCTCTCCACATCGTCCGCCCAATACCTATTCCCCCTCTCCTCATTACCACAGTGGAATCTGGCCACCAATCTCTTCCCTTCATCATCCCCCTCCATCAACAACAACTTTGGCAGTTCCTCTGTCGCTATCTCCCCATACCTTTCATTGTATCTCCCTTCTCGTATCTGTCACCTTCTTTCCTGCCTCTGTATCCATGTCCCTATCTCTCAGTTCTCTCCACATTTCACCTCTTTCCGCTCTTCTGTTTTCGATCCCACTCTTCTATAATATTCTTTCCTGTCTCTTTGCCCATAGATCAGCCTCCTCTCCTTAATTTCCCTCCCGCACTCTCCCAGGATCCTGCAATGCGGTCTTTCTTCTATCATATATAAAGGAAAGAAGGGATACCTTACACACGTTAAAGACAGAAATAACCCAAATATGTCTCCAAAGAGACCTGGAGACCTGGGTTCGAGTCCCGGCACTGCTAATTTTTCCTTTCTGTTATTCCTGTCATTAACGTGTGTAAGGTATCCCTTCTTTTCTTTATATATGTTTAATTGCACGTTTTTCATTAATTTCAATTAATATTTGATTTCTTCTATCATTTCCTCATATTTCACTGCTATTCTCCCCGCCTTCACCCTTACTGCATCCACCTCACTACATACCCTGAGCCTTGCCAACCCAAGTACCCATGTCCAATGTCGGGTTTGTATATCCTCAAGCAAACCGTGTTCTCTCCATCCCCATACTTCTGCGCCGTACATCATTGTGCTCCTTACCAAGCCATCAAACATAACCTTTCTTTTTTCCACGTCCCTCCCAAAAGTTCTTTCCCCCCCATCCCCAAATCCATCACCCTGTTCGCTCTTTTTGCCATCGCCCTCACGTGCGCCCCAACCTTATTACTTACTGCGAAACCATATCCCAGGTACGTGTACTCTTTCACTTGTTCTATCTCTCTTCCCTGCCACCTCCATTCCTCCTTCTTTCTTCTCCCCCCTTTGTACAACTTCATTATCTTTGTTTTCTCGACGTTTACCTCCAACCCCTTCACCTTAAAATATCTCCAGGGACCTCATCATCTCCTTCATCTCCACCGCCTCGTCTATATTGCAAATAGTGTGGGACTAAGCGGGCACCCCTGCCTCAATCCCTTTGTTGTCCAGAATATCTCACTTAACTCTTCCCCCACTTTACCTTGGCCATCGTCTCCCTGTACATCACCCTCCTTATCAGTTGTTTTGTGATACCTCTCCTCCTCATTTCCTCCCAGAACTTCTCTCTATCCACATTATCGAATGCAGCTTTCAGGTCAATAAACAATCCATTTTTGATCAAATTAGCTTGACATGCATCGTAATCTTCATCATCTTAGAACAATAAATATGGACAATGAAATCTTTCGCCATTTCCTTTGAAAACCAATTTTCCTTTAATTTTAGCAATTCCCGAACTGAACAGAATTTCTGACTAATTTAATTTAAAGCGCATCGTATTCTTCATCATTTATAGATACAAATATAGAAAGAATATAATTTCTGCCACTGTTTATTTCTATAAGGACGTGGTTTTCTTGTAATTCTAGTCGAGTTTTAACTTAGTTTGAAGTGTATGCATATGCCTTATCGTCTATAGCAATTTGTATATTTTTATTCAACTAAAACTACAACTAACACTAGACCTAGAATTAGAAAGTATCGGGTTTAGCCATTCGTCTTCACACAATCTAACGCTGAATATCAATTAAAACTAGAACTAACACAAGACCTAGAACTAGAACCATTTGGGTTTAGCCGTCTTGAGAGACGTGCGGCTAAATCCGAATGTTTCTAGTTGTCGGTCTATTGTTAGTTCTAGTTTTACACTAGCATTATCACTAGAACTAACACAAGATCTAGAACTAGAATCATTCGGGTTTAGCCGTCTTGAGAGACGTGCGGCTAAATCCGAATGTTTCTAGTTTTCTGTCTAGTGTTAGTTCTAATTTTGCACTAGAACTAACACTAGACCTAGAACTAGAAACATTCCGGTTTAGTCGTCTTACGAGACGTGCAGCTAAACACGAATGTTTCTAGTTCTAGGTCTAGTGTTAGTTGTTATTCAGTGTTACATTTTTCTACTACTTTTGTTTCAAACAAAAATAAGTCCGTTCTATCGAGGTCCATCATATCAAGATTTTACTGTAATACAAAAAGTAAAAAAAATTTTAGGACATCATTTGCTGCTTGGTTATTAATGAATTTAATGCTAATAGTCGTCCCGAGATATGGCACAATGTTAATGATCTTGTGCGGAATTTTATTGGTATCGACCAACTGGGGTTACATGAGCTTACTTCCAAAAACCCCGTTAGTTAATCACATTGAAAATAGCACGATACAATTCAATTTTGGTTGGTGTTTTTGGCTAGTTTTCATCGCAGGTGATGTTATAATACAAACTAAAAGTACCTTTATAACCCAAAAAATTGTTTTAGGTTGTCTTTGTTTAGCCGTTGGAATTGTAATCAGCGTAATAGAACTTTTCTGCCCAAACAGCTTTTCAACAATCCTCGAAGTCGATTACGACACCCCATATGACCGTCACATCATAATAGAAGATAGCAAAGGGAAACGATTTCAAAAGAAACGCAACAGCCAAGGGAAACTTGAAGAATCTCAATTTAGTTTGGGTTCGAGGATTTTAAGGTTTAATTCATCAATCATTATCGAAATTGATCTAAATAATCCTTTTTGTTTTAGAAGATTATCATCAAAAGATAAAGATGATCGATCGATCTACGAAATTTCCGAACCTAATCACATAGAAATGAAGAATCCAAGATCACCGTGGCGATATTCTTTAGATCATGTTGGTTACCCAATTAACAATGGGATGTTTGAAAGGAGTTGTTCCCATCGTTCTACGTCGACGGCCGAATCCAAAGATTTACCACAGCTTCATAAGCAGCACACAAGGTAAAGTTATTCCCATATGTTTTTGAATTGCTTAATTTTTTTTGCCTCTTTAAAGATTAAATCCGAGTCAAGATCGAAATAATTTTCCCAGCATGTGGTAACAAAAAATTCCAAAACGATTACATTTTAGTCCAATTTAATTAATTTACCATTTACGATTTAAGTGATTATATTTGTGATATAGCTTATTAGAAGCGAGAGAAATAATTAACAGCAAGATAATAAATTCTCTTGTTTTTTATTATTTTTAAACACCGCTTTTATCGTTAATTTATTATTTTTTTTGTTTCTATTTAAGTTTCTATCTAATAGTAATATTATTATTTATAACTGATGATGAAGAAAAAAAAATAAAACATCTTTGAGTGAATATAGTAGTTTTATTTTATTTTGCCAACAAGAATATATTAAATTCGTTTTTCTTATCAACATCAGGCAACGCAACACAGCGACAATTTTCCATTTCTTTTTATTTTTATACTTTTTAGGTGAAAAAAAATGAATTTATAAAAATTCAAGGTGATTCATCTATGTGTCATCTAGGTATTATTACAGTATCGACGTATCTTTCTTCCGGATCATCAATCTCAACGAAAGCAGGTTCCGATCTTCTATAAATCGTGATGTTGTCGTTGTGATCATCGCAATAACAACACGCACAATGACAATATAATAAGAAACCTAAAAAAAGGATTAATTCATTTATGTTATGATTTATATTTTTATATTATCTTACCCGATATTAACCAAAATAAAATGCCAGGCCAAGTATCTTCTGATAATAAAGTTATTAAAGTCATGTTTGAGACAATCGATAAAATTCCTAGTGATGGTAAAAATGGATATAGCTTTGATGCTTGTAGTTCATCCGGTACGTTTTTAGGTAAAAGGTATAAAATTACTATACAGATACAAATGACTAGAAAAAATAAAAAAGATTTTATTAAAATTGTGAAATTTAAAATGTTGGGAACAATTTAATATTTAGAGGTAAATAAGATAGTTGTGAAAGATTGAAGCCAACAATCTAGAAACTTAAAGATAATTCCAAATCAATTCTCTTACCTAGTGTAACAATGTATTATACAGTGCTTCCCAAAAGTAACGGATAAATTCTTTAAAACAATTAAAAACGGTTTATAAAAAAATCCCTGAGACGGGTCTAATGATTTAAATTTTATGCAATTTTTTGGTATAGATTTTACATTTTTCCTCCATTTCTAAACTAATTATAACGTCATAGCTATTTTTTTCAAATAGCAATCCTCCATTTTTTGTTACGGACTATAAAAGAGGATTTTTTTCTGAATTTGGTACAGCCAAAATTAATATTAGTTGCATAAGAAAATTTTCGAGAAAAATTGCCTTAAAGTTTCATGATTTTTCATTCATTTAAGGTAGAAAAATAGCAGTAGCCATGCGTTACCATAGCAACTAGTTGTTTTAGATATTTTACTAAGACTCACTTTTACCACCTCCTGATAAATTTATCCGATAGATAAATCCAGTTCTTAGCCAATGAGAGTGCTTAAAACCGCCGCAACCATGGCAACTATCCTCTAGATAGTTTATTAGGAGGATGGTAAAAGTGGGCCTTTGCCAATAATTAATTTTTGATATCTGAAACAGTTGGTTGCCATGGTTACGCATAGCTACTGCTATTTTGATATCTCAAATGAATGGAAAATCATGAAACTTTAAGATAATTTTTCTTGAAAATTTTCTTACGTAACCAATATTAATATTGACTGTACTAGATTCAGAAAAAAGTCATATTTCATATTCCGTAATAGAAATGCAGTATGGCTATTTGAAAAAAATATCGATGACGTCATTACTCGTTTAAAAATGGCGGAATAAATTTAAAACCTATACCAAACAATTGCAAAAAATTAATTGTTTTAACGAATTTATCCGTTACTTTTGGAAAACCCTGTATATTAAGGCGGCGAAGATACATTTCTGCTGGTTGTGAAACACTGGGGCCAATACCGCTTGCAGTAGCGGTGCTACAATCTATACCATTAAGGATATAATGATATTTGGGGTAGCGCCTCAGCTTAAAGGGATCTCCTTTATTCTACAAGTATTATGTATTAAGACAGCAAAGATACATTTTGTACTGATTACGAAAGATAGAAGCCGAGGTCGTTTGCGGCCGAGGCGCTACAATCTATACCGTTTAGAATAAAACGCGATCGAGGTAGCGCCTCGGCTGTAACTTTATCATACAAGTAACTGTTGTCTATTAAGGTAGCGAAGCTTCAAATTTGAAGATTATCTCATCTGTATGATACAAAACCGTGGTGAGCTGACCTCAAATTTTTTCACAGAAAGCAGTCAAATTTCATTAACATAAGAGATTTTAGGAAATATACAATTTTGAGTGTTTCAATCGGTATCTAAGATTATATTTATGTAACTTAACAAAATATATGGTACTCCTCAATCTCCAGGTTTATCTCCTCTTAGCGAGTAATTATTGTGATGATAATTGCAATTGCCGAGGGGCTACAACCTATACTATTAATGATAAAACGCGCTCGATGTAGCGCCTCGCCCGCAAGCGACCTCGGCTTGTTTCTGTCAACTCGTCACAACAATGCACGGTGACTTTATGATACAAGTAACTATTTTATATTAAGACAGGAAGATATATTTCTACTGGTTGTCAAAGATAGAAGCCGAGACGCTACAATCTATACCATTAAGGATAAAGTGGTATCGAGGTAGCGCTTCAGCCGCAAGGGGCCACATCTTCATTCAATCAGCTGGAGAAAAAGCGTTAAAGTAAGATTTTGTGAATATAAAAGACTTTATGAAATATATAATTTTGACTGTTTCAATCAAAACAGTATATTCAATGCTTGAGTATGAATCACGCAGTGTAATAATCGGTATCTAACATTATATTTATGTAATTTAATAGAATATTTGGTATCACCCACTCTCCAGGTTTATCTCCTCTTAGGCAGTAATTGTTATGATGATTATTGTAATTGCCGAGGGGCTACAATCTATACTGTTAATGATAAAACGCGTCGCCAGCAAGCGAACTCGGCTTCTTTCTGTCAACTCGTGACAACAATGACCGTGACTTTATCACACAAGTAACCATTTTATATGAAGGCAGCGAAGTTATATTTCTACTGATTGTGAAATATAGAAGCCAAGGTCGCTTGTGGCCGAGGCGCAACAATCTATGTATATCATTAGTATTTCGACTTCGTAATATTAATAACTATTGTAAATTAAGATAACAAAGATATATTTCCGCTAGCTGAAACTGAAGCTTGTGATCGAGGCGCAACAATCTAGAAACTTAAAGATAAAATCATGTCGAGGTAGCGCATCGGCCGCAAGCGACCTCGGTTTCATTCAATCAGCTCTAATACCAGTAACAGCATCCCTATAAAATAGATTCAATGATCATCGTGATATTAATTAAATATAAAGAATTAAACAAAATTCGCGTAACGATGATAGAATTGTTTATTTATATTATTCAGTGCTTACTGTAGTATTCGACCATATAATGGTCTTCCTCAGGCACAACGTCAAAGCATAATTTAGATATTAAATGACATCAATTTCTTTAGGATGAATGATCTTGACTCAAAGTTGTTAATAATTATCCGTTAAAGAATATTTAAAAATCAATATGATGTATATTCTTAAATATAAATTAACAATTCTATCATCGTTACACGAATTTTATTTCATTCTTTCTATTTAATCAGTAACAGCATATCTACCAACAACACTAAAGGCTGAAACATCTCTGCCTCAACAATGGATCTAAAAATTTTAAACGGATCCACAACGAAAACCTAAACCGAAGATATTTGAAGTAGATTTGATGATCCACTGTATTCAAGAATGTTCCAAAAACAACACAAGAAGAAAGTTTTGGAAAAAAATAGAAAAACGAATATTTAGCTAAAGCTGTGACAGAATTATATCAATAAATATTAGCCAACGTCAAATTCAAATCAAGAATTACAACCTTTACTATGATCAACCACTAATGAACAAAATTAAAGATATCGAATATATTGCCAAGAACAATTTGATTTTAAAGTTAGAAATGAGAAAGATAAGGCGATTGTGAGGGTGATAGAAGGAGTCACTTGTAAATAAATAGTTAGGATGTTTGCTGACAAATTTTTGACTAATTTTTGATAAATGTACCTACGTGGGTGTACAGGATATTTTATGACTCCTTACTGTGTCATGGAGTTATTCTAAATACATTTATAGTCCCTAGAAAGTATACCTTAGAATCCTGGATACTTCCCAAGATTATAGAATAGGGTATCCGCAACTTTTTAATTTAACCAACCTCAACTCAATTAAGTAATTTCTACCACAATTTTTCCTTAAAGTAATCAGCAATCCTATTGGTGTAATTTTTGAACATTTGAGGACTTCAACTCTGGCTTTTAAAGGAATATCTGCACTATTATATCATGTTCTTCGTCATTCCTTGTTAGAATATACATTATTTTAATTTTTCTGAATATTTAGAACAAATTGTTTTTACGTTGATCAATACAGTGTTATACAATTTGGTAAATTCGGTTTTTTGTAGATGGGTCTACAATTTTACAATATCTAGATTAAACCACTATGTGACATATACCAAAGAAAAATTGTTAAATTGAATGGCTATTAAATCAATGATATGATCATTGTTAGTTGGGTAACGTTTTTCAGAAACTAGTCCAGAAACATTTCGAATAGGAATCTCGAATAGAAAAGGTTATAGTTATCTTTAAAAGTGATATAATATCATTTCGATTCATTAAAGATTAGATTTTATACGATTTTTGGAAAACTATCGGAACAGAATTTTTCCCCTAAAAAATGAAAAATGACATCGTTGCGTTTAAAAATTTTTATCTCAAGAACTAAAAGAGATTTTCAAAATTGGGTTTATTCGTTGAAAAGGTAGATCTTGACTCTATAATTTTTGAAAATTGCGTTGCGATATCTTAAATAATCGATTTTACGCGTTTTTTTAAAAACGGAGGTAACCAATTTTAAGTTGAAAAAGTGAACGAAAAATCGGCTCAATTTAATATTTGATTTCTCAAAATCTAAATATTTTCAAAAACGGTCTTTTTTATTAAAAAAGTTATGATTGCTACTACAAGTGGTGATGATTTCATTTCAATTCATTAAAAATTAGATGTTATACGATTTTTTGAACACGATCATAGCATATTTTTTCCCTAAAAAATGAAAAATGACATCGTTGCGTTTCAAAATTTTTTTCTGAAGAACTAAAAGAGATTTTCAAAATCTGATTTATTCATTGAGAAGGTAACAATCGACTCTATAATTTTTGAAAATAGTATTCATATACCTTTAATGATCGAATTTACGCGATTTTTTAAAAATGGAGATGACTAATTTTAATTAAAAAAAACCAACGAAAAATCGGCGCAATTTAAGAATTGATTGCTCAAAAAGTAAATGATATTTTCAAAAACGGTCTTTTTTATTAAAAAGTTTATGATTATTACTAAAAGTGGCGATAATTTCATTTCGAGTCATTAAAAATTAGATTTTATACGATTTTTTGAAAATAATCATAACACATTTTTCTCCCTAAAAATGAGAAATGACATTGTTGCGTTTAAAAATTTTTAACTCAAGAACTAAAAGAGATTTTTAAAATCTGAATTATTCATTGAAAAGGTAACAGTCGACTCTATAATTTTTGAAAATTGCGCAAAGAAATACTTTAAATAATCGATTTTATGCGATTTTTTGAATCAAATACTTACTTATAAATATTAACCAGTAAACACCTTTCTCCATCGAAGATACATTTAAAGCAAAATAAATCGCCGAAATCACAACGATTTTTATAACAACAAAGACTATCGTTTGATGAGCTAACGTTGGCGAGGATTGTTCTGGAAAATTATTACTTGTTGATACCTAAACAATCAAAAATTAAATTAAATCAATATTTACATTTCATAATCTTACTTTGACTTTATCTTTATATTCTTTCACAGCAGCATCAATATCCGTTGAACTCCCGCTGCTTTCACTATCACTCGGTCTGGTTGTAACATTTTTATCTTCTTCAGAATCGGAACTTTCCATTCCGTCACGATATGAATTACTAGAATCGTAAGTGTAGTTATCTAAGAGGAGGTATTCTTTATCACTTTGGTATTCTACAAGACACAAGAAATAAACAAAAAGTAATAAATAAAAATTTCTTGTACCATTTTTAATTTTACTTTTAGGTTTTTTATGCCACAAAGACGCATTTATAATAGAATTTGAAGGTTTCATAACTCTCCTTTCTTTTCTTAATTTACTATATTGGACGCTTGAATTTTGAACTAAAACAAAATCGTACAAATCTAAGTAGGTTATTATTAATGAGAGGTCTTACATAAATTATCAACACTTTGTAAATTTGATTTAAAACATTGATAAATAACGATCATCGTTATCATCGTGGCTTTAAGTCTTGCCGAAGCGTTTAATAATCGTACCAAATACGTTAAGGGGCAGGCGAAAGCCAAAATTGACGATAAACTTCCTACAACGAAAATCGCCAAAATTGGCGCCCCTGTTGTGGTGCTTCTGTATAAAATTGGGGTGACCAAAATTTGCCATTCCTTCTTAGCCAAACACATCACCAAAGCGTATAATTCGGGCATTACTTCGGTTAAAACAAGACAAACCACGCAAATCGTACAAATTGCCATTGCTAATCGGGGCCAACCAACATCTCTTACTTCAAAGACACGAACTAAAGGTATTGCAGTTCCTGCTATTTCCCTTTAAAACATTTTAATTAATTAAAAAATAAATTAAAAGATTAAATAAGAACCTGTAATGTGACATCAATGTAAATGTTAATGTGATTAAAGAATAACAAATAAATGGGACTATTATATAAATTGCTGCTTTTATGTATCTCGTATTTCCTTTTAGTTTTGTAAAATCTCCAATAAAACCATACGAACATAACGCTGAAGTAACCAAGATCTAAAAAAATAATTTATATCAGGGTAAATCACAATTATGATGTTATTGTTATACACAAGTCCAATTTCTGTTCATAAAATCCTCAGTCCAACTCCAAAATTTAATGTCAGTGTGAAGAGATCCAACAGTTACAAATAGAGTGTAAGCTGATGTCATGGTGATGTAAAGAAGAACGCTGAAGAGTTTAGATCTCTTCAAAATTGAATTAAAATAAAAAAATAAATAAATTTAAAACTATCGATAAACTAACTTCTAAGCCGAGCATAAACAGCGCACTGACAACTGCAATTATCGAAACACCAAGTACATCGGGCCATGGTTCTCCCAACGAATGTGATTCTATTCCAAAAAGCCAACTTCTCAATTTTTGATTGCTTGTATAATCAACTGTTGCACTTGCTATTCTGGCACATGTCGCTCCAGCCATTAATAATTCAAGAATATTGAACCAAATTACCATGAAATGGCAAATATCTGTTGGTTTTCGTTTGCCAGATGATTTTCCATCGTAATATAATCCACAAATAGCTGGAAAGTTTGATTGAAATGATAAAAATAAGTAGATAAATAAAAAATATACCTGATATTGTAACAGTAACTATAGAAATTGCTAATGCCACGATAGTTCCAGCTCCAGAATATTCAGAAGCAGCCAATCCGATTAAAATCAAACCACCAAGTGACCAATGAATACAGACAAATCCAAATATTCCCGTAGAAGGCATTTTTGTTAAATATTGTAACCAAAATAAAGTTAATTCTTTAAAATAATAAATAAATTTTTAATGATTTGTAAATCTTACTTATTTATTTGATGTTCCAAAAATATGTATTGATGTAGTTTTTCTTCACATATTAGAGGTGATTGTTTGGTTGTTGCTGGTGGGTTTTAGTTAACAAAGACCGTTGCACGTGCATTTTAGGTTCTGCATTGTCCCCGCATTAACGAGCTCCATCGATTTTGTACATAAACGCACGCGCTTTAACATAACTATAAGGAAAAAATTGTTTGGACCAAATCCATTTTTATTAATCGATTTGTAGATAATTTATAAAAACAAAATTAATGAATCAAATGAACTTGATAAACAGCACAACGTATTAAGTTAAATTTGGGTTTATATGAAAAATCACAAGTTTGATTTGAATCATAATTTGATTAAAGAGTAATATCAAAATCGCACTATCAGAAGAAGAACTGCAAAGATATAAACAAATAGGAAACAAAATGAAGCAAGAAATATGGAAACAAAAAGAATCTATATAAAGAAAAGCATCAATGAGTATGTCCAACTCAAGCATATCAGCAAAAAAGAAGGGATGGAATAATTTAAAGAACAGTATGAGCAGACACCATCTCAAATAAGACCAAGAAATGGAAGTAGAAATGACACCGACTTTAAAATATCTTTGGAACAAATTGGTGGTAGTATAAAGAAACTAAAAAACAGAAAAAGCCCAGGTCCTGACTTAATTACGAATGAAATGTTAAAGCATGGTGGACAGACACTTCCAGATCGACTATTCACACTTTGTGGAAACAACAGTGGAAAAGTAGCGTGACGTATTTATAAAAACCGCAAGATGCCGAAAATCTGCAGAGGTATTTACATCAATAATACATGAATATCTGCAAAAAACACTCGAAATAGCAGAAGAGCAGCATGGAACCCGGAAAAATAGAGGCACAACATTAGAAGCATCAGAAGATAGACAACATATACACCAACAATACTACTAAAATAAGGGCTACCCAAGGCATAAGTGAAGAAATGTGAAGGAGTTAGACAGGAGGACTCACTAAGTCCGTTCTTATTCAACATACTAATGAACCGTATAATGGAAGCCATTAGACCCAAACTAAGATACAAGATAGGAACCCAAACTGTTAGCACAGTTTGCTATGCCGACGACGCTGTTTTGGTTGCAAGTAACGAAGATGACCTGCATAGACTAGTGTATCACTTCAACATAGCAGCTAAGCAAAACAATATGAAAGTATCAACGGAGAAAACAAAATGTATGGTAATATTCAAAGAACCAAGACTCCGCAAACTACGAGTTGAAAATTCTATAAGGTGTAGAAATTAGAAGCTATCGAGATTTATATAAAGAAGCACAAGTTACAAAAGCGACACAAGTGGCAGGCTGTCTAAGAGGCACTATATGGGAATAAATACACACGTATAGAAGGAGGAGGAAAGCCATGGTACGACTCATACTAACATATGGTACAGAGACGACAGCAGAAAGAAAGAAAACTAAACAGAGGATGAGGGTGGATTCTGGATTAGCGGGAAGGCAGGCTGCACCGCCCGCAGCACTTTGACCTCAGCAGAATTTGCCTCTGCAGATGTCAGTGTCACTTATTCCCATGTTCAGTAAGTGTTTCTGTAGATGCGAGACATGCCAGTGTCCAGTGATTACACCTATGATCAAACGTAGGTTCGTCTTGCACAGCCTCATAAATAAATCTGTTCGTTTAGGGTCAGACTACATCAGAACCTCCTTGGCTTGGCGGCATCCTGGTGTCCTGTCCCAGTAAGTTAGAAACTTCTTACGTGTTTCCTCTTTTTGAAGCTCTATTAAAGACCTTATTGTTAGGGCGATGAATGGTTCTGGCGATCCCGGAGGTTCGCCTGCAGCTTTCCCTGCCAGTTTGTCCACCATGTCATGAAGCTTATTTCCCGAATGACCCTTTGAGGGAGATAAAAGTCTTGAGATCAATCTATCAGAGAAAGATGTAGTAAAACGGAGAAAAGTAAGAAAGAAAAGGTGGAAGGAGCATGTGGAAAGAATGGATGAGAGGAGATTGGCCAAAATATGCGTGTACTCCTCGTCTGCGGAGTAAAGTCCAAACATAAGGCCTAAAAAACAGGGATGCATCCCTAATTGACGGTAGAAGAAGATTAATATTTGAATGTTTTTCATGAACTATGTTCTTAATATGAATTTAATTAGACTTTCAGAGAAAAACATAACCTTTAGCAGAAAGACGATGTACAACATCAATATCCATGAAGGAAACAGGATTAGTTAGAGACTCGGATACACTCTTCATGAAACCCAATATGATTAGGTTATTGCATGTGGAGTATTTTTTCAGAAGCAAAAAACTCCCCCAATTATTTTCTCATTTATCATTAATTTTATAAATTTATCTCAAAATCGGAATTCTTGATCCCGCAAGACGTTTATATATCCTCATATTTATATGACATCTAGGATTACCAATATTTTTAATAGCCATTACCACATATTAATATATAATTACCACAGATTTAATAGTTGTATTAAATGGTACATTTCCAAACGCATGGAAACATTCGCTAGTAAGACCGTTGCCAAAGAAGAAAATAGTTGAGCCCCTTCATGATTTACGACCGGTTAACATACTGCTCTGTCTAAATAAAGTCTTTGAAAAGCTTTTAGAGCGCCAGTTACATCAGTATCTCGCGCTTCTCGTAAAATAATTGGATTTGCAAAATAGAGTCCAGTGACTGAAAGAATAGATCCAACTCCGTTCTAGATTTGTTCGAAGGAGAATAAATGTTAATCACTATTATTTACATTTTGCTCAATTTTCAACACTCTATAATTGACTCGATACTTTTCTATTTTAGGTGGAGTAACTCAACATACTCTATTCCCCTCCGCAATAAAATACAAGAACCACCATGGGATTTCTTAGTTCTAGTAAATAAGGATGCAACATGGAAACCATCTATAAATAAAAGTTCGGAGAGTGAAATTGCATTGACCTCACCTTCTAGACTATCAACAAGGATCAAAACATCATCAATTTTATTTCTTAAGCTTTGAATATTGTTGTGTATAAGTGTAAATTTTTGAACATTACTTTCTTTGCTTACTGAAAACGTTTTGTTTCGTTTATTATTCCAAATTGTGTTCTCTTTCTCTATTTGTGGACGATTAAAACTATCATTAATTAAGTAGTCTGTTTTTGATTCATCCGAACTCGAAATAAAAAACGGTTCACTCGAACTCCACCTGGCCACGTCGTAGCATTTTTAATCTTTTCATATTGTTCCTCTAATACAGATACTTTAAATGAAGCATACTCCTCAAGGTATTTAGCATTCATTTTTTAACGTTTCATATCAGTTAGGCGTTGGGTTTTTAAATGATTTATTACATCTTCTGTAGTTGTATTGGGATATAAACGGTACACATGGAAATGATGATATTTTTGGGCACCTTTAGAGTTGTATTAATTGCAGCTCCCATTATTGTATTGGAAGTGCGCTTTTTGCGATTATTTTTTTATAGTCATTATCAGTAGAATTTAATTGATTTTTAATCGAATCTTTGGTAGATTTAACTTCTACAAAATTATTTTGTTCTAAGTCATTATCTCGAGTAAATTTTTTATTTTTCTTTTCTCTTATCATAGAATTGGAAAATGACAAGTGGAGTCGTAGTGACCTCTCACTTATTTGCTGCAGATCTTTGAAGGTTTTGTGAATTCTTTCTCATCAGCCTGTTCTGCCATAACTAAGATCCAGCGTGCCGCAGCGGTGTCGATATAGTGCTTCACTCTGAGGACGGTTGGGGTTACCTTCTTTTCTCTGCATCTTCGTAGAAAAACCAAGCTACTTAATAACTTGCGTTGTCTAATCCGTAAGTTGTTAAAATCCTTGATTTGTTTGTTGATCCTCCCCATAAAGGTTGATGATATAAATACAGAATTGTTCTGTGTAAACATGGCTAGAAAGTATAAAATTTGACGATTTATTTATGAAATTAAAAGACATGAACAGATATTTCAAACTCTCATAGAATTAGCAGAATATGAAACGTTGATTACTTCATTACATAATGCAAAGTTGTTCTATAAAATCATTAAATTACAAAATTAATGTTAGGTATAAGTACACCCAGATTTATAATCATACTTATCCATATAAAGATTGGGAATGAGCGGGTAATTTTTTTCCTAAACAACGTTTTAGATAATAAAAGCCCAACTTTTACAGTTAATATAACCTGATTTATTTAATAATAAATAAAGCACTTATTTATTTATTAATTTACAATAATTGTGTCACTTCTATAACTATATTATAAAACGGTATTGCAAAACTAACCGACCTATCTTACCCAACCATAATGGCGCGTATTAAAAACATTTTCGTCTTTTACTTCACTACAAGAAACACGTACGTATCGAAATTCATTTTATTAATAAGATTGGTTTATTTGAATAGGTTAGTCGAATATTCCTAAATGGCAATGTTATAAGTAGTAAAACACTTGGGTTATTAATTTAATTTATATAAAAAATACTTCTTTTTTATTCCAATTCTGGGTTACACGACAATTATGCGCTTTTATAGATTTATAGTACAACCTTTTAATAGCTTAAAATATCTGTTGAAAGCTGCACTTTTTTTAAATCGCACCACGAAAAATATTTAGGACCCGCCTCAGGCACGTCTCGACTCTGTATTCGTCAAGTTTTTATTTATTATAGGAATCACTGGTATAATAGAATATTTAGAATTTATTTATCAAAATAGCTACATACAAAGTGATTCGTTTGAAAGGTATTTCTAAAACACGCAAATGTTAAATCTAATATGTCGTATTAAATTTTTGAATCACTTGTATTTACTAAAAATTTATATATTTTTGTATCTGTAATAATTGTATTTTGAAAAAAAGCGCACATTCTCAGTCTTGTAGCTTTTATAATTGCGTCAAGAACGGCATAAAAAAAAACGTATCATTTTTAAAGCTAAAAATCTTACTCTACGGATTCATACTGTTGTCATAAATAAATCGGTTTATTTTTATTGATCAAATAGTAAATAATCATACCAACTGGTAAAACTAAAAGGACCAAACCGGCGGCGACAAAATTAAAAATAATCGAATTAAGAAATTTCGACTCCATTTGATTCTCACCATTATTGAGATTTTGGATCGGTTTGTTATCAACAACGAACGCTTTTCTTGGTTTATCTGTTGAAGTCTTATTTTCGTGATCATGATCTAATATTTCATGATCTTCCCTCCTTTCTCGATTAATCTTAGCCATACCATCAAAATCAACATCAATCCCACCATTAATTAATTCATAAATATTTTTGAAATCACCAAGTGGATTTCGTTTTAAATTAATATACGTTAATAATCGTAACTTTAAAAGATCATTTAAAAGGTCATCATTAATATTGGTCAATTGGTTATGACTCAAATCGATGTATTTTAGATTGGGTAAATTCGAAAACCCGTCTTTGTAAATTTTTTCTATTTTGTTATTGTCCAAAAATAGATACCCCACGTTTGGATACGACTCCAAACATTCGAAATCACTTTGTTGCAGGTACTCGATTATGTTGTGCGAAAAAATCAGTTTTGTAATCGATTTAGCTTCGTTTTCTTTAATGTTTTCGCAAGAAACGGACGTAAGATTCATTTTGCGATAATCGAGGCGATCGTTTATGATCGTACTTTGAGTACAAGTCAAGAATAATAATCTAAAATACAAAAACAATGTAAATAAATTTATGTAGGTAATAAAAACTTACAAAAAGAATGGAATCATCATGTGGTCGATGTTAACGTCTGTCATTTTGTTGTAAAAATTAATACTAGTTGAAAATCTGGAAATAAAAATTACAATCGATCAATTTCGGAAACAATTTTAACGAAATTATTAGCTCAAATTGTTTAGGTAGTCTCATTTTTTTATCTGGAGGATTTTTCTTATCTTTAGATAATGAGTATGGATATCTTTTTAATGTTGAAATATAAATCCTTTAAATTAAGATTATAAAATATACAAGGTGTGTCAAAAATGGTTTTAATAACACCAAACGTAAAATTGAATCCATGACTCATAGTCGTGGGGACTTTAAAGCACGGTTTGATGAAGAGGAAGGGATGGTCGAAAAATTAAGTGTAGATTAAGAAATATAGAGAGCATTTGCGATTAATAGGAGAGAAAGGATGAGATATTTTGAACAGGAATAAGGAAGAAGTTGATTTGATGGGGGGTGGAATATAAGAGATGGAAGAGTTGACGGAGACTGAAAAAGAGAATATAGAGAAACCCAAAATATTAGTCACAGAAAATAGATTGATCACCCAGAAACGACAAAGGCAAGGAAATAAAACAATGATGCAGGCAGAAACGATGCAGATGATTGCTGCTGAAGAGATCGATGGATATAGCGTAGGTATAGTGACCTACAAGGAATAAGATGGAAGAGTAATGGCAGGTTCATAAAACCCAAATAGAATCTGGCGACGTAATTCAAAGTAATTGCGAAAAAATTTCACCCCACGATATGTTGCTGGTACTAAGAGATTTCAACGCGAAAATTGGAAAGGAGGAGGTGTACAGAAATGTTGTTGGCAAGCATAGCCTACAACATAACAAGTCCTAATGAAAATCGATTATGCCAACTCGCAGAAACGCTTAACCATGTCATCAGCAGTATTCTCAAGAAAGTATGACGTAAAGACGTAAAGTCACTACCTATTAGCAGCATACTTAAGACAACGCATCAGCAATATGCAGAAGGTGAAAGGACGAACGATCAAAAAATAAAATATCGCCAAACTAGAACTATTATGTCTAAATAGTCATACAAATGAAAGTCAATAAGCACAAAAGTCAAAATGACAATTGGACGAGTTGAAAGAGGAAGGAAGGATGAATGGTATGATGTAGAATACAGGACAGCAATGAAGAGGAAAAATTACGCAAGACTGCAATATAGATATACAAAGAGGCACAAGAAGCAAACGGGAGGAGTGTACAGCACAAAGAAGAAATGTAACGAAACTTTGCAGAAAAAAGAATACTATAACAGAACAATAAAGACGCTGAAGTATCAGAGCAAAAGCAGGGAATACAGAAAATTCTACCACCTTGGTCTAAATCAAGGGATAGCTGATGCAGGGATACAGATGGAAAGCTAGTCACACTGCAGGAGAACGTATTGAACAGATAGAAAGAGCATGTCCATAAATTGCTGAAGGAAACTCATGGTTATAAGGGAAAGACCAAGTTGGATTACGCGACTGCTGAACCAAAATTAGATCAGCAAGGATATACAGGTTGTTTCATGAGGAATGGTACATACGTTAATATGTTATAGATTTATGCATTTTTAGCAGAAAAGTTCCTAAAAACATGTGCTCAACTCTCAAAAGTAACTGAGATACAGCAAGTTAATGCATAAATTGATATCACGCACGGCTGTTGTGAAATAGTCATTTGTCAATGTTTGACATTTAACATTATTTGGTTGACGTGTCGACTAAGTTGTTGAAAATGCCACACATATTGACTCATGCAGAATATGCTGTTACGGTGTTTTGTTACGGTTTCTGCAATGGAAATGCCCGTGCTGCTCGTCGTGACTATAGGAGATGGTTTCCTAACCGAGTGCTACCAAATTCATTTACTGAACGAACTTGAATAAATTCTTCAGTCGGTAGAACGCAGTCCATCTATCAGTATAAGAAGACTTTCTGCTCGCCTTGGTATTCTTCATGTAAATGTATGGAGAACATTGCGTACTCATGGCTTGTATCCACTCCATATTCAACCAGTAAAACACCTTGAACCAACAGACTTTGCCAGGAGATTTGAATTTTGTAGATGAGTAATCTAACCGCGGCTTGGTTCCTATGATACTTTTTACCGACGAAGCCATTTTCACCCGTAATGAAATCAATAACAGTCGAAATGATTAGGCCTTTCGTACTACCCGATCGTCTAACAGTGGACAGATATTTAGAGTTCTTGCGCAATGAGTTTCCAACACTGTTAGAAGATATGCCCTTGGCTACCAGAGCCCATATGTTCTTCCAGCATGATGGGGCCAAACCTTTGCGGAACGGTGAATTTGTTGAAAAAGAAAGATGAAAAAAAAATTATTCTATCCGATGGACAATCAGAATTCAGAAGGGAAAGAGACTATAGGCAACTATATTCAATTATTAAAAGCATTATTACAACCAATTATTATAACCACATTCGTATTGAAAAGCAGTGAACAGGGAACAGATAAAAAGGGGATAATTGCATGTGTAGACCTAAGAGTGGCATTTGACACAGTTAATAAGGAGAAATTATGACAAAAGCTAAGAAAAACGAGAATTAGTGGATTATCTAAGAAATAGGATGAAAGAGACTGGAAAATTGTAGGGGATATGGAAGAAAGGTTAAAGAGATCTATGAAAAAATGAAAATTATAAAATTCTGCAAAGAAGGCAGAGGGAAATGGGAATGAAAGAGAGAGATGTTTACCTTTCGAGTGAATAATGGGATGTGGGCTCATATATAAGGCAGAGAGTTAGAAACGCAAGCAAAATATTGGGACAGACATGGAGCTATGGGGAAAGAATATTTAGAGAAGATTTCTGTAGAAAGAAAATTATGTTTGATGGAATGGTGAGGAGTGTGATAACGTATGGACCGAAAATATGAGGTTGGCAGGAACAAAAGATGATGGAGGAGATTTAAGAAAGATATTGGAGGTGGGTTTTGGGGTTGAACAGGGAGAAACTCCGGGATATACATATAGTAAGAGAGTAGTTAAAGTTACAGTAAGGGCAGAGAAACGACTTTAAGCTTAAGTAGTCTGATACTCAACATAGTTTCACATCGTGGAAGGAGTTGGAATGTAGAAATAGAGATGTGGAAACACAAAAACATCGTGCTCAGGTAGAAGAGGGGAAATACAACAATAAGTATAAAATCTTAATGACGGAGGAAATTCTAGGGTATTTGATGGATTTAGGCGATTTAGGTGCGAGAATGAAGATAGAGCTATGTTGGGTAGGAGATTAGGTGAAGATGTGTAGATTGTGTGGCAAGGGTTGCGAGACAATTGAAGAGCCTGGTGCAAGAAGGGGATGTACACCAAATATGAAGAAAATGAGATTTTTTTTAAAAACGGTTAAAAAAATTCGTATTTATCATTTAACATAAATACGCATGATGTTCTGCCAACTGAGTCAGAATTGTGAGAGAAAATCACTTATCCCGTGTTGTAGACGGGTGCAATAATGGGATAAGTTACGTGGCGTTTATACCGTTATTGCACCAGACAATCCCATGCTATTATTTGTCCACCACACATAAATAATGACTTTTTTGTACCGTGAGGACAATACCGAAATTGTATGTTGGTGGTGTTTGATTGATGTTTTATAATGTCATTCGCAATGTTTTGTAGCTTAGAGTTGACATATTTTTAATTGAACATACTATTGTTAGGCCATTACGTTTCCAGTGAATGTAACTTTACTAAAATGGATAGTGATAGGTCTGAAGAGGAAAAAAGGGTGAAACAGAAGCGCGGTCGTGAAAGAAATATGGAAACGAAATATACAAAAAATTAAAAGGGCTAGAGGAGAATGTCATAAGTCCACATCAACGGTGAAGCTTGTGAAAGAGAGCAAGGCAATGACTGCAAGTGCAGAAAACGATGCGTTAGAATTTTTTTTGGCTTTTAATAACCTGGCAGACCAGGACAAACAAGATTCATATTTATCCAGGTAAAAAACTGTAAAAGCGGTTATTAGACGGTGAAAGAAAGAAATAAAAAAATTAATAAGAAAACCATACTTACAAATACAAGGTAGGTATTATTAAATTTATAACTTTTTATTCCATTTTGACAGTTTAAACTGTATTATGATCAGACGTCATATCGTCGATGATGTTAGACAACTTTCTATATATACCTATGTTTGTATTAAGATACGAATTCACATAGGAGGTTGTCTAAAATCAACGACGACAAGCAGTTTACATGATTTTTCTAAACTGTGATTTGTACAATAGATTTCAATGTCTTTACGCCACCTGAATTAAACATTGGGATTAAACCAGTAACAATGTCGAGATTTGCAAAACTGCTGTATGCGTTCTTGATGGTATTGGTAAGAAACGCTTGGGACGCATTGCAAAGCATCTTTGTAAAAACGTAACACCCGTTCAAGATAAACGGGGTCGACACTTCAACAGACCTTGTATTATTACGGATGATTTAAAAGAACATGTGCACGCGCATATCAACAGTTTCCCAAAACGATGTTCCCACTACAGAACCACAAAATATTACTTGTCCAACGATTTAAACATATCAATAATGTATGATATACCTTCAAAAATACGAACCGGATATGCACCGACTAAAACAAGATAACCGTCCATACAAACCACAAATATCGTATGATTTCTATAGATTTCCAAGAAAAGTTTAACATAAAGTTCGGAATAGCGAGCACAGACACTTGCAAAACATGTGACATCTTAAATAATAAGAAAGATAATGCAGATACAGAATAAGAAAAGAAAAACTATGAAGCGCTGCGCTGCATGAAACACACCTCCAAAAGGCTGAGTTGTTTTATAGCAATTTTAAGGAAAAGTCTTTAGAAGCAATAGAAAATGAAGAAGTTGAAGTATTATGCTTCAAAAAACTCACATTCCGATTCAGTGGCTTCTTCAGACCTGTCGGTAGCTCTTCTGAGGAAGATTTTTGATATCTTTTACGTGTTGTTAAAAATTGTTTTGTTTATTTTGTTTGATAAAAGTGTTTCCTCACCTTCTTTTAAATACTAAAAAGTTTTGAATGTTATTTGATTCTTTCTCCAACCTCTCCCAAAAAACATGAAATATGGATTCATACATTTCCTTCTTGTACCACAATTTGTTTTTTTACTATGATTTCACAATTTATGGAAAAACTGACATTTGCTCAGATAAAATTGTCATTCTTATTTATACAAATCAAATCATCACTTTAAACATGAAATTAAAAAAGTTTTTTGCCTCTACTGAACAATTTACATATTGTTACTTATCCCATTCTTGCACCAAGCTCTTCGATTGTGACGCTTTGATGGAAAGTGGTAAGGTAGTTGAAGCGCGTACCGAGTGATGGTAAAGAGCATGGATTAGGGGGAGGAGGAGGGGGATTACTAATTGTAAGTTAAATATGTAATGTAGCTATTGTATTTTAAAAATTATATATTGAAAGTGACAAACGATATATAATATATAAACTAAACTCAGTCAGAGAATTAACAATAAATTTAAAATATTTCTAGCGAGATTATCTCCGAATTAACTAGATTAAACCAAAAACTTAATTTTTGTGAACTTTGACTTTCACGTGAAGCAAATCTTTTTTGATATCCGAGAAATTACGCGTTAAAATTCATTAAGCGCATGTGGATTTATTGAACAAACAAATCAAGGCTCCGAATGGATTAATTGAAGGTGATTTTAAGTTAATACTATTTCTTTTTAATATTTTTTTGAGTCAACCTACAATAAACAAAAAGTGATAAGACAAAAAAATTGTGATAACAAAGAAAATGTGGAACTGAGTTATTTTTAAACATAACGTTTCAACTAACCAAGGATAAAGAAAAATAAATCATAAAGTTGTTTTATTTATTAGAGAAAAGTTGTAATTAACAATTTCTTTTAATAATACGTTTTCCTCGTGTTCGATACAACAATGAACTTAACCTTGAATATCCTCGACATTAAAATACGAATTTTAAATGAAACAACTTTATTTAAAAATCGGTTCCAACAATTTCGGTGAATAAACCATAAAAGCATATATGTATTCATATTTTTTTTAATGTTAACAAGGTCAAATCTCTCGAAATACTCGTCGATGAACCACGAAAATAATATTGGCCCAACGAACGATAATTAAACATATTTCTAAGAGACATTTATTAAGATCAATTACGTCAGATACAAAATTTTTTGCAGCCTGTTTTGGATCGGTTACAAAGCTTTTATTTTGGATCTAGAAATATTTATATTTAAAAAAATAAAGTTTTCACAAAAAAATGTGCGCAGCAAAAAAAAAATGCGTGACTTTCGACCAAGACACGTATCTAGGTTTATATATAGAAATATAATTTGCATGTTTAAAAAAGGTTTATTTCTCAAAAATTATCTTTTAAGTAATATATTTTGAACGTTATTTTCAATACTGTAATATTAGTAAATATTACTCTTTGTCGGCATCAAAATATTTTGTTGCATGTTAATAAAACCATTCCTGGTAAACGTTTATGGCTCTATGTAAACACTATTTCCGATGTTCAAACTGCGTTTAAAGCTCCTTTTTTACTATTTTTGCCCTATATTTTAAATTACAACAAGTCAACTTATTAATTTTAATATATTTATTTATAATGGAGGTTTCAAAATTCATTTGCAAGTTAATTATTATCTTAAGAAATGAAGGTAAATGATTAAAAGTAATATTGATAAGAAATCTTATACTTCTTCTTCATAGAAGATCTGTCGATCTGTTAATTCTGAAGTTGTTGCCTTTGAACTATTTCCTGCGCCAGCTATCTCCCGTGAATTTACAAACACGATTTTCGGCAGTCTGTTGGCCCACGTGGTTATGCCATTGTCCCTTCCGCTGTCTTCCCCATCTCACTAATATCTGCAACGTTGCATTGATCTCTAATATTCGACTTTCTCATTCTGTCCATTCTTGTTTTTTTCCACTATTGATCGATTACTATTCCATATGTCATTATCGGTCTTATACACGTCTTATATCCCAACTGTATGTCTTAAATAGCGCAACAGCCCAAATTAAGCCTTGGCTCCATACTTCGCCTCCAACCGTCTCGGTCTCCGGCCACTCTCTTCCAGCTTTTCATCCCGAGAATCTCCTGAGCGTCCCTGATCACGTTATCTTCCCATCCTGCTTTTGCTCTACCAGTCCTGCGTTTTCCTCTTGGTTGTCTCAGAAACACTTTCATTGCGGCACGTCTCTCTGACATGGCAGTTATTTTATGTGTGTTGTGAGGGGGGGCTTTTTGTTCGTACCTATGTACGGATAAGAGTTTTATATATGGGAAATTTNAAATTAAAAAAGTTTTTTGCCTCTACTGAACAATTTACATATTGTTACTTATCCCATTCTTGCACCAAGCTCTTCGATTGTGACGCTTTGATGGAAAGTGGTAAGGTAGTTGAAGCGCGTACCGAGTGATGGTAAAGAGCATGGATTAGGGGGAGGAGGAGGGGGATTACTAATTGTAAGTTAAATATGTAATGTAGCTATTGTATTTTAAAAATTATATATTGAAAGTGACAAACGATATATAATATATAAACTAAACTCAGTCAGAGAATTAACAATAAATTTAAAATATTTCTAGCGAGATTATCTCCGAATTAACTAGATTAAACCAAAAACTTAATTTTTGTGAACTTTGACTTTCACGTGAAGCAAATCTTTTTTGATATCCGAGAAATTACGCGTTAAAATTCATTAAGCGCATGTGGATTTATTGAACAAACAAATCAAGGCTCCGAATGGATTAATTGAAGGTGATTTTAAGTTAATACTATTTCTTTTTAATATTTTTTTGAGTCAACCTACAATAAACAAAAAGTGATAAGACAAAAAAATTGTGATAACAAAGAAAATGTGGAACTGAGTTATTTTTAAACATAACGTTTCAACTAACCAAGGATAAAGAAAAATAAATCATAAAGTTGTTTTATTTATTAGAGAAAAGTTGTAATTAACAATTTCTTTTAATAATACGTTTTCCTCGTGTTCGATACAACAATGAACTTAACCTTGAATATCCTCGACATTAAAATACGAATTTTAAATGAAACAACTTTATTTAAAAATCGGTTCCAACAATTTCGGTGAATAAACCATAAAAGCATATATGTATTCATATTTTTTTTAATGTTAACAAGGTCAAATCTCTCGAAATACTCGTCGATGAACCACGAAAATAATATTGGCCCAACGAACGATAATTAAACATATTTCTAAGAGACATTTATTAAGATCAATTACGTCAGATACAAAATTTTTTGCAGCCTGTTTTGGATCGGTTACAAAGCTTTTATTTTGGATCTAGAAATATTTATATTTAAAAAAATAAAGTTTTCACAAAAAAATGTGCGCAGCAAAAAAAAAATGCGTGACTTTCGACCAAGACACGTATCTAGGTTTATATATAGAAATATAATTTGCATGTTTAAAAAAGGTTTATTTCTCAAAAATTATCTTTTAAGTAATATATTTTGAACGTTACTTTCAATACTGTAATATTAGTAAACATTACTCTTCGTCGGCATCAAAATATTTTGTTGCATGTTAATAAAACCATTCCTGGTAAACGTTTATGGCTCTATGTAAACACTATTTCCGATGTTTAAACTGCGTTTAAAGCTCCTTTTTTACTATTTTTGCCCTATATTTTAAATTACGACAAGTCAACTTAGTAATTTTATATACATATTTATTTATAATGGAGGTTTCAAAATTCATTTGCAAGTTAATTATTATCTTAAGAAATGAAGGTAAATGATTAAAAGTAATATTGATAAGAAATCTTATACTTCTTCTTCATAGAAGATCTGTCGATCTGTTAATTCTGAAGTTGTTGCCTTTGAACTATTTCCTGCGCATCACGTTATCTTCCCATCTTGCTTTTGCTCTACCTGTCATGCGTTTTCCTCCTGGTTGTCTTAGAAACACTTTCATTGCGGTACGTCTCTCTGACATGGCAGTTATTTTATGTGTGTTGTGAGGGGGGCTTTTTGTTCGTACCTATGTACGGATAAGAGTTTTATATATGGGAAGTTTACTGTCTCTGTGGATGTTTCGGGATCTCATGATAGGTAACGGGGATTTCCGGGGATGGCTACTCGTTTTTATACATTGCTGCCGAGGTAACTAAAGTTATCCACTACTTCGAAGTTGTAGTACCCGATATTTCCGCCTCTTACTGTGAATTAGGAGTTTGGTTTTATCTTCATTGATCCTTAGTCCAACCTCTCTTCCAGCAATTACCTGGATCGTCTGCATTAATCTGCCAAGAATATTAAGGTTATCTTCATATCCCTCCATTTGGATGGACTTGTTCATCAAGGTTGCGTTTAGTATAGATGTGAGTCCGTTTTGTTCTTTTAGCCCGAACGACACTTAAAAAACCCCTAAACAGCTTAGCCCTAAAAAATACAGTGCCTGGTTTGTCGCTCAGCTATTAGTGTGCAAACACATTGTTTCATAGTGCCTGTCATTCTCCAATTATTCTTCAATATAGTAATTGTTTCGTCTTCAGTAAATTTATTAGTACATTTTTGTATGATTTATCATTGTAGAGTGGCTTCAATCTTTCTGGCATTTCAAGTCCCTTCCCCAGCTTTCATAAAGCTTTTTTCCATTTATTAGTGCTTTTGTTTTGGTTATATCTTTTTCTACAACTGCCTCGGGAAGAACTTCCTTATCATAACATTCTTGTTTCTGATTTGATTGTTGATCTATGGAGCTCTCAGAGCTTGAGACAAGTCATTACTGTAAATAGGATCCGGAACTGAGTCAAGTGAAGAAAAATCCTTTCCAATATTTGGAGAACTAACATTTTCAAGTTGATATGCGGTACAATGTTTTATCACTAAATACTTTACAAGTACATACCAGATATGGTGCTTCTTGTACTACACAACAGATAGAGTAGTTTTAAGAAGGAGTAAACAGATGACTAAATCAGAGATGCAAAGGCGTTAGAAAAAGCTAACTTTAAAGAGTACTAAGAGAGCAGATAAGTGCAGCATTGTAAAGTTAACTTGTATGGCTGTAGATTTGGTATTGTTGAATGAGAACTGTTAATTTTGTAACAAAATCGATTTGACTTTTTGTCTTGTCAATCATTGTCGAAATTATTAAAACATAACAGTTCGGTTTTTTTCTATAATGCCTGTCAAATTGTTATAAAGTTGGCAAAATTAACAGGGAGTTTTGTTTTATCATGTTTTGAAGTAAATATGTCACATTGACATCGGAGGTGTGTTCCTC